>JAWNKV010000118.1:0-10993 GCA_035041805.1 Amiota mariae
AATATTATTTTACTTCGTTCAGTTTCCTTATTGTAAGATCGATTGTAAAATTTCAAAAAGATGCTATCCACTATAAATATCACATAGGGATAAATACCATGCTTATGAGATTCAGTTCCCAAATCGGGTGGCATATATGTTGTTATCAATGTATTTAATAAGACCAGTATACCCCGACTAAGAGGATATTCATTATAGCAACATTCATTCCGTTCGATTTCGTCATTTAAACTCAAATTTAAGTTGTCGTTTGGCTCATAGATGGTTTCTATAACTTGAGAATCTTCCAAGCAACTCCAAACTTGTGCAGCGATTTCTTTCGAATGCACCAAGTTACTTAGTGTAAATAGAATTTCAGCTTTTAAGAAAACCGTTACTGGACAACTTAATAATCCCACAAGCAATAGTATTGCTGACCAATTTTCTGTTTTTGTGAATTCAATCCGTGATTCTTTATCGTGAATTGTCACATTACGAATCAGAGATGTTATTGCATGTATAGCATCCATTTCATCTGGACTAATTTTAAGACCTGGCGTACGATTACTGCTGCGGGCCTCATTTCTATCTTTTCGTAAATTTCTGAAAACAAACAAACACAGAAACATTTTAGTAATATGCACTACAATATATAATATTTATACGATCTGATTGACTAACGTATAATAATAGTAAATGGTTTTAAAGAAATAATCCCAACTGAGTCGTGAGTCCAATGGATTTTCTGCTTTCTTCAGTAAATCGAAGGCATAGCGCGCTGATAATTCACTGCTCGTTAGACCGACCAGCATACGCACATAAGGTGGAAATAACATTCTCGGTAGCCACATGCCACTGTTATAGATAAATAGGAATATGGTACTCGAACGTCTTGAATGTTTTGGTACGTTTGGTGCTAGACCCCAATACTCATCGCATAATGAGTTACATGGATTACCCTTATAGAATTTACCAATACACAACATAAGTAATTTATAGCGATTATCAAATGATTTATGTGGAGTTGATTGTTGATTTATATTTGTACAAAATTTCTCTGCAGAAGGCGCTTCTGCAACAGCAATGTCACGCATTTCTTTCACTATTGGACGCATGTAATCCAAGAAATCGACGAAAACCCCATGCAAACGACGAAAAAAAAATTGATTCTTGAATAGTAATTCATTCTCGAGTAAATCGTAATATATAAACTCAAAGATATTAATTTTTTCCATTGCTTTGCCAACTAATATTTCATCACGATTGCGAATATTAGGAATATTAGAAAAATGAATTTGTACATTATGCGGTAAATGCCTTATACAGGCTAACGAAAGCCCAAAACAAAATACTAAAAAAGTTTCGTAAAGATTACACTGACTTTGGTCACTATTGCTTGTTATCCTTGAAAGTCTCTGGTAAATCGTTTTTCCCAATGACTCATCACTTAATAAAGGTAAGCCTTCGACATACGCAGAATTGTGTTCTTGATGTAGTAGAAAGCTTGTATCAAAGGAATATAATAATGACATCAGGAGTGTCAAGCCAATATTATCAATATTTCCATTAGGCAATGATGTTTTGTATTTGAGTACAAACTCCATTAAATGCACTAGATTTGCCTTTGGCAAGCCACGTTGTGCAGTCCAATTGAAAATTGATGTTGCTATTGCCAATTGTATATCCTTCAATAAATTCCATACTTGATTTTGTTGTCTTATTGTACCAAGAGCAAGATTTCTACTTAATATTTCCCTCTACAAAAAATATCAAAAATTATATCAATGTATTTCTCTTAATCTGTTAAATATGTTACCTCTTTATATAGATTGAATTCATCCAGTAGCTCAATTAAACGTTTTAAAATATTTGCTTTTTCAACAAGATATTTTGTAAACGTAGATATTGATTGAATAAGCTAAAATGGAATCAATGGATGCGATGAGTAAATACAATATTTATTCCTATCAAATACCTCTTCTGGTAGCTCTGCAGACCATGAAACACCGGCAGTAACTTCAAATAGATCACGTAATGTCCAACTTAGTGCCCTACGACCATCATAGTAGAGAAGTATTGCAACCAATCCATGTGGTAAACCTGCATGATATATCCTTTGTTTCTGTGCGGAACGAAGCAGTTCCAAAGAAATTATTTCATCCAAATCAAACATGTCTGATAGAATAATAGCCTCTTGAATTAGATCACTAGACACTTCAGAACTTTCAAGTAGTACCATACGTTTGCTCTCATTCTTTGGCTATGAATATCAAAAATAGAAATATGAATAATTTATGTAGTTACTATATAATTTATTCAAACTTGGGGCATTTTTTAAAATGTCCAAACATTTTTTTTACAGATACTAGAGATTATACCGATGTTTTCTGATATATATAAGTTATTCAGAAGTTGGAAGATAATTTCGTATAAAATACGATAGAGAACTGATCCGACGAACCATGCTATTGAGCTTATCATTAATAAATTTGAAGAAATTGGTTCAGTTCAAAATCAGAAAAGCAGAATTTGTCATCGTAGTGGTCGTTCAAGTGAAAATATTGCAGCTGTTAGCACAAGTATTTGTAAAGATCTAAGGATATTATTAATTTGTCGTCGTTCACACTAATTAAACCTCAAACAAATAACGTTGTTCAATAGTTTACACAAAGATCTTCAAAATATTGATAAATATTGACAGCCTGCTGAGATAGCAGAGAAGGTCACTTGAACGACATTTTTTTTTTCATTATTAACAGGAACAAAGGTACTTTCACTACATACTATAAAAGAAAGTCCTTCCCATCGTGTCTTTCTGTTTGTCTGTATGCGCTGAACTCAGAAACTACCGAATAAATTTTGATAGGATTTTCATCAATGAACGAAGTGGTTCATGAGGAAGGTTCAGGAATAGATATTCCCAAAGAAACAGCTGAAATTCGTAAAAAAATTAATTAAGTGAGATACATATGAAGCTTAGAGACATATTTTCAATTCAATCAAGTCGTCTTTGTATAAAACTAATTTTTCATGAATGAGAGGCAGGACAACGTTAGCTCGGATATCTAGTTTTTTATAAAAATAAATAAAGATTTTACACAATGTATGTCTTTTATTGAAAAAGAAACCTCAAATTCAAACACCCAATATAATTATTGCGACCATCAATTTAAAGAAAATGCAATTTAATAGTCGTTCAAACTCATTTAAATTGGTTGTGAGGTCAATAATAATTATAATATGCGGTTATAACTCTATAAATATGCTGTATAGAATAGTAAATCTCAGTTGTGAGCTCTCACTGCGAACATATAGAAACGACGATTAGTATTCGATTTTAATTTTCGTTTCGACTAGGCAAAGTAGAATTTCAAGGCCTTTAACCTCATCTTAATATGATAATTGTCACATTGGATAAAATAAAAATTAGCGACTCAGAGGGTGGAGAACTTCTCATTGGGGATCTGAAAGCTTGTTGCCTCAATGGAAAAACGTATAGCTCAGATTTCGGTTTGTGTTCTGAGACCCATTGTCGAAATTAAATAGGGAAATGGAACCATATTATTAAGAGCGCCAACTATTGTTTAAAAGTTAAGAAAAATAAGTATACAATTTGAACTGATACTATGAATAATGCTGCCGCATGGCCACACACCTTCACATATAAACATTACTGAAAAGGAATGTGAAAATATTGGGTCGCGAACTGTTTCTGCGTGTAATAATAAGCAAAAACACCAAACGCCGGGTGCGTTACGAATTTATAAATAAATAATTATTATTCTTACCGGATTATGGAGAAAATTTATAAAACATGGTTTCATAATTTTCAAACATAAATGAAATTTCTTCCTATTACCGTCATTTGGATCGTTCAACATGTTTTTGAGGACCTGATACATTTGTTTATATGGCGACCAGGAGTCTTGTGGTATGGCTATTTAATACGATATAATAAATAGGATAGTTTTCTTTTTGGTATTAATGGTATATTTAAATAAATCTTTGTCTGCTTACCGTCCATATTATTTTTCTTATAATTGCTCTTTATTTTATATTTTTCACAGCTCTGATATTTAGATTGTAGTAGTGACAAAAACAATTTATCAGTTTATACTTCCTTGACAGATCACAAAAAGCTGCTCGGAATGAGAACAAAATAAATTTTTAAAGAGAAACTTCTTACATAGAACACTGGTCCCAAATCCAAATTTTGTGTCAGAAATTCTAAATTTAAAGGTAGAGACCTAAAATTTTGCACATAGTTTTCTTTTTACCATGCGTGGTACATTTGTCGGAATCAGTCATCATTAATTTTCACGCTGTAAGTTACTAAGCCATATCCACCAACCTTGTAAATTTCAACACCCTTGGACCTCCAGGAGGGGTACCTCCCATACAAACCGTAGATCTAAATACATTTTATTATTAGAAAAACTTTTTTGTTTTTGTACTTGAAACTGGAAGTTTTATATACAATATTAAATGAATTAATTATTTGATCAAATATTTTCCACATCTAAATCGAAGGAATAGCCATCGATACACTCATATGTGTCCAAATCATCTTCACTATCATCGTCATCTGCATTCACATTATTATTGAAGAAATTAACATTTGCAGTTGTCTTTTTTCAATATAAATGCTCGAAACCAGTGGATCCGATGAATCCAGCGCTCTACAAAAAACAGCAGTCATTCTATTAAGACAGCTACTTTGTTTTGCGTGCGAATGATCTGTGCCCCATGAGCTAATAATTTCATTTCCGAAATATCTGTATATTCACTAATCACATCGTTTTGTAACAACATTATGCGCTCGCTTGTGTGATTCAACAAGTTTTGTAAAGGAACATACGCGACTGACTCAGTAATTGACAATTCATTAGGTCTACATTTGTCTTTTGCAGACACCGCTGCTGCATGGACAAGAAGATTTGTATTATTATTATTGTCAGCTGAAACCTCGTCTTACATTTTTAATGGTTCTTTAACAAAGTCACATGCTTGAAATTGTATTTGCATACATAATGCAAACCAACTTTGATGATGTGTTTTAAAACTTGAAACCATCCGATTGCATTTCATCAAATAAATATCAACAAATGCAACAAAGTTCTTAATTTTTTTTTTTATTTTGGTTTAGTTTCCTTTTACTTTTCTGCAGCATCAAATTAGCAACGCTAACGGTATTGCGATCGTTTGCAAGCCAAAACTCAAGCATTTCAGCGTGACTCAAATCTATATTGTCTAGAAAAAGTAAATTTTCAAGAAAAGAGACAAAAACGGGCAAAAAAGATTAATATCGTCGCATTATATACATATAAAAAAACAACATAGCGTTAATAGTTACGTAAATCCAATATATAGTACTTTTATTCCACGAAACACAACAAGTTTGAGGTTGGAATTGCTAAAAACATCACATTACGAAAACACATATACACAAATTCAAATCACATAAAACAAGTATTGCGTAATAACACCTATATTATAGATACTTTCAACTTTGTTTTCCATATTTATTTACTTTCATATTCAAGGAAAATACTGAGTTATACTAATTTGAAATGTGCTTTTATTTGCAAGGCTAACAAATGCAAATTTTGCGGTAAATGATCAGCTGACTTCCGGGGCTGCCTAAATCGGCAGGTCTTCAATTTCAATTGCACCATTTTGATTTTAAACTGCCCCAGAGAATAATCTATTGGAATTAAATATAGTTTTTGCTTAACTCTTGAAAAATAAAAATTGAATTTCACTAATCCTAAACAAAAAAAAAAAAATGAAATGAATATGTCACTGACAACGAGGATGAAAGTCAGTGTCGGAATATAAATCACAAAATGACCAACTAGGCTTCGAGTGGATTTATTTGCAAACAATTTAAGATCTCATTTGATAAAGGAAAATATTTAAAATTGTATAAACTAAAAAAACTCTTTTATTTTGGGGATGAATATATTGATAAAATTGCTCATTTTACATATCAGTATAGAGGTATTATAAGTTCTTTATGATACAAAATCGGAAAACTTTTATTACTACGAGTATTATTTGCATTTAAGGAAGAACTTCTTTGAAATAACAGGACTCCGGCGGAAATTCGTATTTTTTGCGCTCATCATACAATGTTGAATTGATTCAAACTACCAAGGAATCGAATGTATTTTGACAGAAAATCAATTAAAAACTTTAGACGTCATTTACAAACTTTGCTTTTGGAAGTAAATATGAGTATTTGTATCGATGACAAGATTATTTCATTTAATATTTTTTAAAGGGCAAGCCATGTGATTGGGGCATAATGGTATATTTTATGTTGTTTACCTTATGGCTTTATTATCAACCAGCGATTGCGGAGTCTGCGTTGAATTTGGACAGCCTATAAGGATTTGATACGGTGTCAAAGTATTTTTATCTTCAGATGAGATCGATACATCAGTAAGCGGACGATATTTTCGGCTTCAATCGGAATGCTTTGAAGCGTCTTCACCCTTGGTGCGGTTTCTTTTAGTGTACTCGTATGTGTCAGAACTAGCAAAATGTATCCCAGAAGGTAATAGCTGCAAGCTATATTTTGATAACCACTTTCTTTCGTTCTGTACGAGTAAACAGATTTGGAATTATCCCATTACCTGAGAAAAAACTAAGGCTAAGAGAGGACGAGTGTCATCTGCGAAATGTTTCAGTAAGAATGGAAATTTCATATTTACTCGCTAAGTGTTGGCATAAGGGACAAGGCCATGCGATGGGATAAATCATTGCAAAAATTTATTGAAGTTGAAGACCAGAAGTTGTTCGATTGAACAAAGTAAATATGGGTGAAGTTAACCTTCTAGACCAAATCATACAGTACTACTATATTTTAGATTCTTTAAAATTTCGAGCGAATGTAATAGATACTTTGGCTAACATGCCAACAAGTGGCCTTGCAAACAGAACATCAATATCTCGTAATAGACCTCATTTCAATAGATCGATGCCACATCAATCTACACCAGATAATCCCTTACACTTCGTAGAAACACAATCATCCAATGTAACGCTAGCAAGTATAGCTGCTTGTAAGCAAGGGCAAGTTGACTTTGCTGCGGTACTTAAGTTTGTGTTAAGATGTCGAGAAAAGGTGAAAATGATCGGCAAGATAATATCACACGAGCATGATTTAATAAAAGAAAAAAAAAAAAAAACAGAATTAGGGGCAGGAACGTAATTTCTTGCATTGTCTTTGAGTTATTAATTTATGAAATAAAAAGTGGCAAAATTTCCCATAGTGTAGTGTAATGGTATTAATCTGATAGAAAATTTCAAATTGCTTAACAACTATGCAGCCTATAAATATGCAATATTTGTTTTTGGAAATTTTTTAAAGTTCAAAAATAAAAATAATTGTGCATTTCATTGATTTCATACTTACAATATTACCTTTATTTCATATGTAGAACAAATTCAATGGCGACCCAAATCAACAAACAAACAAGAAGCGAACAAAAAGGGAGGGGGGTGGCTTGCGCCAAAAAATTCCAAATAAGCAAAAAATATCAGAAACTTTTAGTCTTACAAATTCATCCGTACAACATGCTGCGCTGTGTATATATATATATATGTTTGTACATACTTAAATACCAAAGAAAATAAGAAAGGAAAAGAGGAAAAAGATGCGAGCAAATACAAAGTAAAAAAAAAAGAAAAGATTTTCAAAGAAACTTGAAATATTTTCGCTTGATTAACTTTTGAGATGAATATCAATATTTTGCCAATATTTCCATTATTGTATCTTGGCCCTGATTTATGCCATTCAACTCAGCCTTTACCAAAAACAATTTCAAACAAACTCATCACCTCAGCTCCCCACTCCCCTCAAAGGAAAGAACTCATAACGCACGCAGAACAACGGGATATATAATATTGAATGAATCCAATGAATCAATTTATGAATTTCTTTCTTTTATCGACGAATAAATTCTCATACAAATACACATACTTAGATGTTTTAACATCTTTGCGTTGATGTCTGAAATTTTAAATTAAATAACCAAAATATTTGAACACATAAAATAAGTTTATGTATGTAGTGTGTCTTCTCTATGTCATAGTTATAATACTCTTTACGTCCTTCCTATTGGTCCGAATGGTCTTGAAATTTAGATGGTTGCTGCAAATGGGTCAAACACTCTTATAATGTCCAAATCAATCAAGTTGATAGCAGTATTCTAGATCAACTCGTCGCGCTGATCAATAATATATATACTTTATGGGGTCTCCGATGTCTCTTTCTGTATGTTACAAACTTTACAAACTACGTGAAGAGTATAAAAATATACGACAATATGGTAAAGTGTCACCAGCGATTATCGTGATCGGGCGAATCATTATCACCCTCACCCTCACACTATCATATTTGATTCAAAAATTTACATAACAACAAACCAGGGATCACAAATATGCAGATATTTTAAAAATTGTTTTAGTATTTGTACAAAGTATTTCTTTGATTCTAAGCACCGTGAAAATCTAATTTTTAGTTGATGATTCATGATCATATTAGTCAAAACGTGCCACTAAAACAACATACGAGTATTTCATTTAATAATGGCTAAATACTCTGATTAGAAAAGATAAACTTAAGATCTATTCTTAATAATCCGATAATGTGGCTCTTACATCATTATGGGTTTGCCATTGCTGATCATCATTTTATTGACTGAGATTATTGACTTAGAAATTGAATACAGTTGGGAAGAGGCAAAGGAAAATAATGGGAATTTTTCTAATGGATTTTTGAAGTAACCGATATTTCTGAATAGTTGACATAATTAAGAGTACTACACATTGGTTTTTAAAAATAGTATTGTAGTGATTCTAAGTATATTCTAGGCGCAAAAAAACAAAATGTGTATATTGATAAATAATTCGTTAAAAGGTTTGTTGCAAAATTATTACTTTACTGTATGAAGATCATATTCTAAGTTTATACGACATCTAAATCGAAATTCAATGAGTTCGGATCTACTGAAAACAATTTTTTTGAAATGCTTATATTGTATTTGCAAAGTTATTGCGTCCTTATTGAGACCGAATTTATGTGTATTTTTAGTGTAGAGTTGTCATATGCGTGAAATTATTACGTCACACGAATTTCATGATTTTGTATAAATCCCTCTCCCTCCCGTGTTACATGTGGTCACATTTGTGAGAACATATGTTAATTAAATTTTATTTTATTTCATCAATACGTGTAGTATGTTAATACAAAATCTCTTAGCTTTTTTTTGTTTTTTTATATTTTCTTAGTTTTTTCTTTGACTGGTTAGTGTGTCACATTCAAACATTTATAATACTATTGTGTATAAGTATATACGCAGATATTACAAATAAATGTTCAATACAATGAGACATTGCTGACTTTACCCTACTAGAAGTTAGTTGTTAGTATAACTACTAAGTTAAAAAATATTGGTTTTGTTCAACTTCAACTTCTTCAATGAATGTTCCTCATTTATTTTGCACTGCCGAACATTACCATCACATTCCCATCACATTTTCACCCTATTCATTCGTTCATTCCCTCATTTCATCATTGAATCATTTATTCATTTATTGCTTTACTTGTTTCTTAAGTTTGGTGGCATTGGTACTTTTTTCTGTTTCTCATTCGTTTTCATTGCATCGCACGAAAGTTTTTCGCATACTTTGCGGTTATTACTTTTCTTCTTGTAATAACAAATTTCATGTTGTTCTGAAACTCATTTTTTTCTTTTGGTTCCCTTTGGTATTACAAATGAAACAAAAGTAGAAGAATTGCTAACTTTGGTTTTACCTATCATACCCTAGTATGAGAGCTGAGAGAATAAAAATAGATTGACCATACAGAAATTTAATCTTTTTGGAGCTTTTCAAATATGTTTCCGATTATTCCGTTCTACAAGATATAAACACACATCAATTTTTTATAGTTGTCACACTTTGTAATGATTTTTGTACCGCAACAACGGAGATTGTAGTAACTAGCAATCCCGGCGTGCTTCGCTACTCCCTGGCAAAATATCGTCAAAATCGGCTTTGTACGGGAATGACTCACAATTCCAAAAAATATTTTTAATAATATATCTCCTCCACGAAGGTCAACCACCTTGACGCGCTGTGGAGGCTTGCACTGCAATTAATCAACTAACTATGCTGACGGAGAACTTTCGTTCTACACGGACTATGCTTACCTCACTGTTTTTCTGACTTTGATTGCCCCTATGCTGGTAGGCTGTGGTCTCCAGACCTATTAACACCGGAGTGAAACCTTGTGCGAACGGCTCTGGTCTAAGCCACAACCTGTCTCCGTTCCGTAAAAACCGTGGTGGGTCTCAAAGTACGTTCTCGATTCCGTCGCCATTAAGTTGGCGGTGTGGTTGAGTATTACTCCCAGCTAGTACTGGTGTGGCTTTGAGCATACGACCCCGTGAAGGTGTATGCCAACCGTAGCATGGCCTCCCTGCATAGCTATCCATGGGACCTTTTCAGAAAAAAAAATGAGTAGGCCTATCCGAAAGGGGAACCTGCTCGTCTGGTACGACAAAAGTCGACCAGTGGCGCTACTCGCCAAATTGTTTGGTGGATCCACCTCCAGATCTCAGGTGCGCACGAGCACTGGCACGAAGCCATGCTCGTCTTCGATCACCTCACACACCTCTAAGGTTGGCGCAACACAAATAGTGGGCCCATCCTCATCTACAGAGGCTGCAAAAGCTACCCTCTCCACCATAAATTCTGAAGACATTGCCCAAAGCAAATCTAAAGACTCGGGCTCAAACCATACGGCTGCCTCTGGTGACCGTCCGCACATTAGCGCGTCCACTCGGGTCTATAGAACTAGATGATCTGCCCATAAAATAATAAGCAGATTCCAAGCAGCCGACCCTACCAAGCTTTCCGAGCATGATAGGGCAGCACTCATTGGGCTCAACAACACGTTGTGGCACGCCCAACCCCCTCACTTGATACTCAGAAACGACAAAGG
>JAWNKV010000119.1:0-14432 GCA_035041805.1 Amiota mariae
TTATTGGCTCTACAACTCTTGTTGAGTCTTCGCCTGCTTCCGCGTGAGTCTCCAGCTTGATCTGTCTCTTGCCTTTGCTCTCTAAGACCGAATACCAAGATCTTGCGCATCTTGGTCGACTCCATCAATCCATCTTAGTTTTGGGCGTCCTCTTGATCTGTGTCCTCGGTATTTGCCAAATAGGATTTTTTTGGGAGGATAGTTGTCGTCTGCTCTTATTAAGTGCCCGGCTCATCTTAATCTATTCACTTTTATCTGTGTTATTATATTGGCCCCTTTGTGTAGTCTTTCAAGCTTGTGGTTGTATCTCCTTCTCCATACTCCATTTTCGCGTACGCCTCCAAAAATGTTCGAAAAACTTTTCTTTCATAGATACTTATTTTATTTTCATCTCCCTTAGACAGTGTCCATGTTTCACTGGCGTACATTAAAACTGGTGCAATCAGCGTTTGGTATATAGACAATTTTGTATTTCTGTCGCGCTTCTTGCTTCTCAGGAATTTATTTAGGCGGAAGTACTGTCTATTTGCAGCAAGAAGTCGTTGATCTACTTCTACATTTTTGTTCTCGTTGTTTATATTTACGCCCAGGTACGTGAAGTCTGCAACTACTTCAAAGTTGTATTCCCCGAAGGTAACATTTTGGTCAAGTCTATGGCTCATTGCGTCAGATGTTGTGGACACCATTACTTTGGTCTTTCTTTCGTAAATTATTAGACCTATTTTTTTCGCATTCTCTTCGATGCTGTTGAAGGCTTCCTTGAGGTCTGTTATTGATGTCGATTTGATGTCTATGTCGTCGGCATATGCTAATAATTGCACCGATTTGTAAAAGATGGTGCCTTGGACGTTTACTTTGGAGTCTCTAATGACTTTTTCAAGTGCCAGGTTAAAAAGGAGGCAAGAGAGGCCATCTCATTGGCGGACACCAAAGTGAGTTTCGAACTCACGGGAGTTTTCATTCCTAACTCTCACAACATTTCTTACTTTTGTTATGGTAGCTTTTGTTAGTCTTATTAGCTTCGTTGGGATAGAAAATTACTTCATTGCTGTTTTAAAGTCAATAAAAAGGTGTAATGTCGTGACATTGTTTTCTCGAGTTTTCTCTAAGATCTGTTTGACAATGAAGATTTGGTGGATCGTTAATTTGCCAGCTCTAAATCCAGCTTGGTAGTCACCTACTATCTAGTCTGCAAATGGTTTGAGTTTATTGCGTAGTAAACTAGAGAAGACTTTATACATTGTGTTTAACAGGGTGATCGGGCGATAGTTCTCACATGACAATTTATCGCCTTTTTAAGGATGGGACATATGACTCCTAGTTCGAAATTCTCTGGTAGTACTTCGTCGTCCCATATTTTTATCATTAATTTATAAATTTCTCTCAGATTTGTGTCACCCATGTTTTTTAAAACTTCTGCCGGAATTTCGTCATTGCCTGTTGCCTTATTATTCTTTAGATCTTCAACTGCCGTCTTGAACTCTTCATATGTTGGAGTCTCAACTCTTTCTTCATCGCTATTGTCTGCTAGGTCCCTATCATCTATTATTTCCTGTTGCAAAGACTGATTATTTAGAGTTTTACCCATCTGGTTAGGGTGTCTCCTTTTTCTGTGAGTAGATTGCCGTCTCTATCTTTGCAGTAGTACGTTCTTGGATTAAAGCAGTCTTTGCCCGTGTTGATAGTTTTGTAAATGCATTTTGTCGCATGCCTATTATAAGAATTTTGGGCGTCTTCTAAAATTAGATCGTTGAATTATTTTTTCTTGGCATTGTGTACACGTTTTTCTTCACGGCGTAGATCTTTATATTTCTCATTTGCTGCTCTGGTTTTTCTCTGGATCATTAGTTGGTAGGCTTAAATTTTCTTGTCTGTTGCTTCTTTACATTCATTGTCGAACCATTGATTACGCTTCTTCTTTGGCGCGTGTCCTAGTACTTCAGTAGCTACTTTCATTATTAATTTTCGTTGTTTATTCCATCTTTCCGATATATTTTCTATGGTTGTTGTTCCTCTAAGGTCCATTTCTAGTGACGTTTTGAATTCATTGCACTTTTCTTCATTCTTCAGTTTGTCTATGTTAAGTTTTTTAAACTTACAGTTTGATTCTTTTTTTGCGTCTGCTATGCGAGTTCTTATTCTTGCACCCACTAGGAAGTCGATGTTAGCTGCGCAGTATGTCCTTACATGCATCAGGCTTGACATATGTCGTGAATCTATTAGTATATGATCTATTTTATCGTTACACTCAGCGTGTAAACTATACGCTCCAGTTTGTCTTCTGTATCTTAGTTGTCGGCCCACTTTGGCGTTTAGGTCTCCCATTATAATTTTTTGATCATGTGTCGGGCACTTATCATACTCTCTTTCTAAGATATCGTAGAATTCATCCTTTTCCTCGTCTGTCTTATCTTCGGTGGGTGCATGTACGTTGATAATACTGATATTGTGGAATTTTGATTTAATGCGCATAGTGCACATCCGATCGTTCACTGCTTTAAAGTTGATTAGTTGTGATTAGCATATATGAAGTTTATGATGTCCATTAAAATAGAAGACTGCATTCTTTTAATGGGCTATGCCATTTTCAGTCCATCTTACTTCTTGCATAGCCACTATATCCGCTTTATATGGCATTATAGTTTCGATGAATTGGTCTAGCGCTTTGTTTTTATACAAAGATCACACATTCCATGTGAATAGTTTTAAATCGAAGTCCTTTATACGTTTGCCGGTCCGTCTTCGTGTGTTAGTGTTTCTCATCCTCTGTTGAAACTTCCGTTGCAAGGTGCTTTTTAACGGTGATGGATTGCCAGCCCCGCGACCAACCCCCATTTTTGAGGGCTAATATTCCCGTGTCGTCTGCTATACTGACCCGGTTTTCCACTGGGGTTGGTTACCCAATCTTCCACTGGGTTGCTCAGTGTAACGGGGTTCACCACGAGGAGGTGACACTAGGTATTGGATGGGAGAGGCTATGTGCGGCTGTATACCTCATGTATTGCGCATGCACCACCCCTCTGATCCGCACTCATTCTTCATAATAAAGCGAATTTCCCACAAATCAATTTTTAGCTAAAGAATTTTTTATAAAAAGTTCAGAACTTTTTTAACAGGTTAGAGCGACTTTTTAAAGAAATTAAATGTGCAGCTTTCCAACAAAACATATTCAGCTCTTCAAAAGTATTCAGCTGTTAAACTTGTCAAATTTCATATTACACGACCCAATATAATAAAATCGTAGGCTTCATCTGACTGTTTGTTTGTTTGTGCGCTCATCACATAAAAGAAACTCATTGGGTACAAAATCGAATTACTGAAAGATAACAAGCTTTATTGTGAGTAACATATAGCGTTTATTTCATCAAAAGCAAATTAGAAAATTGCTCAAAATTAAAGGATTAAATTTTGCATATCAAGTTTAGTGCAATATATTTTTTTTTAAAATCAATCTAGTAGTTTTTGTCAGTCATCAATAAAATAAAATAATTTAGTATGCTTATTTCTTCTGAAGGGTGCGTGTGAAATAATAAAAAAAAATAATAATAAAATTAATAAAAAAAAAATATTCAGTGCATAAAAATTTATGCAAAATGACAGATCCACTAAGTTTGCTGCGTGAGTACAACATAAACAAGAAGGAAATAATCAAACGTGATGATCAAATCATATTTGGTGAATTTTCCTGGCCTAAATGTGCTAAAACAAATTATATAAAATATGGATCCGATAAAAACGATGCACGAAGTGAATACTATACGCTGGAGTGCCTGATTTATTTGCTTCAAAATGTTATGCTTCAGCACTCGGTGTATGTGCGTCAATGTGCCGCCGAGGATATTCCGGCTGTAAGTCGTCCTGATAGAAAAGAATTGCTAGGATATCTTAATGGGGATACAATGACTTGCACAAATATCGATAAGAGTGCACAAATGGAGAAACCCACACTAGTACCGGTGAAATGTGCTGCAGAAGTAGATGCTGGCGCTATTGAATTGGGCACGAAGAAGGCCAAGGAAGAGGCACTTGAGGAAAAAATCCGTGAACAATTGGCAGCAGATTTGAATGATAACAAAGAGACTACTGTCAATATGGAAAACATTAAATCATTGTCGGAGACTATGTCTAAGGAGAAAATTGCTGCTATCAAAGCAAAACGTTTGGCTAATAAGCGTACAACCATTAAGCAGACAGACAATGAAGATGATATGACGACTGATTTGCGTGCCAAACTTGTTTCTGATCTAGACTCAACTAAAAATATTGTAAGCCATGAACGACAATGGCGCTCGCGAATCACAATACTCCAAAGCACAAAAAAATTATTTGATGCACATACATTTGCTGTATTGGATGGCATTAAGGTACGCGAGGAAAGTCTCAATCCTCCCATTGTTCTAAAGTCTATTTTAAAAAAGAGACCACAACCACAATTAACCCATTATAATCGTTATGATCAGGAACGTTTCAATCGCCAGAATAAAGAAACTGGAGGATTTAAGATCAATACAATGGGTACCTATCATGGTATGTCTATTAAATCCGTGACAAAAGGATCAGAGGAACAACGCAAAGCTGCTTCGAATTATATGCCTCGTATGAAAGAAATGATGCCTACGGTGCAAGCACGTTATATACCGTCAAGCATCCGAAAGCACATTTCACGTACCCCAATCATAATAATACCGCCAGCAGCCAATAACACCCTTATTACTATGTTTAATGCCAAAGAGATACTGCAAGAATTACGTTTTATCTCAACCGAAGAGAAACGCCGACAGACCGGCGGCCAACGTGACAGTGAAGTTCTTTTGCAGCGCAAACGTCAAGTCATGACTGTGCCATATCGTGTTATTGACAATCCTTTAAAACTAGAAGCAGACGATTGGAACCGTGTTGTAGCTGTGTTCGTAATGGGACCCAAATGGCAATTCAAAGGTTGGCCCTGGAAGGGTAATCCAGTTGAAATATTTTCAAAAATTTCTGCATTTCATTTGCATTTCTCAGAGCTAGATTTGGATCAGAATATTGCAAAGTGGTCAATCACTTTATTGAGTTTATCACAAAATAAAAGACATTTGGATCGTGCAGTCTTAATGAAGTTTTGGGAGACTTTAGACAAATATATGATGAGATACAAACCAGAACTACGATTCTAAAATTTGGAAAACTACCTACCTACTACCTTGGCTTCTTCATTTGAGTTGTTTTATTGTTTCATGGGGCTGCCCTTGTGGACTTTGACTATACATAGTTGGATCACCGAACAATGTATTTATTGTTAAATGAAAACCTGAAATGAAAGCTGATGTTATTGGTAGAGCAATGAGCAGTGGCATACTATTTTTTGTTTATAATTATGAATCAGATAAATTTGTACACTACAATCTAATTGATATCTGTTTTCTTTTTTGTGAAATCTAAAATTCATGTCTTGGTATAATGAAATAAATGGAAACACTACTGCTGAACCAAATTAACTGTATAATATTTAAGATCTTAACTCTTGCTTACCATCTTTTTGATAAAGAGACACCATCAAACACAAATTCAACTTATATCTTAATTCTACATTAACTTGATATGGAACCTTTATCAGAAATTTGACATTGGTGACAATGCAACCACTTAGCTAAGGAGAGAGGAGGCCGAAGATTGGATTGCCAAGAAATCTCTACTTGGCTTAATTTGTCCCTCCAGATTATCAAAAACGCGTGGCTCCAATAACCAAAATTGTAAGAGATATAAAAAGAACATACAAGGAGAATCTGATTCATAAATAAAAAGCCCCATATGAGGCTACCAGAGAACTGCAATGAATATATAATTTTCGAATTCACTCGATCATTTACTCGAACCGAAAATACCGACACCAAACGAGTACGAGACGCACCATTCCATTTTCATATTCGTTTGGTTTATGTGATTGGTTTGTCTACAAAGAAATATTGCGAATCACTTCGTGTTTAAATCAACTTTAGTGTTTGTGACCGAAAGGTTTAGTTTGTCAACTGAATCTGCCGCTAATATGTTGCATTTCTTTGATATTATTATTTATTCAATTATCTGCTTAAAACTAAAAGTTTGTAACAGATCTTAACTAGAATTATACTAAGAAATACATGTAGTGGGGTTTAAAATTATATAAAATATATCATATCATGTTATTCATTTAAATTTTGCAGCTCTTAGCCTAAGACATACGATTTAAAAATAGAAAAACATTATGATCAGGTGCGGGTCCATGAAGTTGGCTAAAGTATTAATATTTCCATTAGCTAGGTTGATTAGGTCACCTAAGTAGTAATTTCTAACTTCCAGGTACCGAGGACAATCAAGGATAACGTGCTGTATCAATTCTAAAGTATTGAGGCTGCACTGTCTGTATTATGCCTCTAATGCAAAACCTAAGAGCATATTTGGAAGATAGGCGAAATGTGCGAAAGTTTTGCACATAAAAAATGTATTATGATAGGGCAAGTACGGGGCCGCCAAATCCTCCATTGATCTTAGAATCCTTCAGTTTAGGGATAAACAATTTCTGCTGCTGAGATTGTCTTGAAATTTTAAGTAGCGATTAAAATATTTAATAACTGAAGCTTTCATAACAACCCAGATTTCTGGATTACACGAGTCCCACATACTTGGTAAACCAATTTTTACTAAAAAACTGTTGAATTGGGTTACCTATTTATATTCACTTATCGTTGTCGTTTGCCGATTGAGATGGATTAGCCTAAGGAGGGTAATTTTAGGCAACCGCCAATGCTCTATTTGAAGAATGTTAACTGTATAGTTCCCGGCAGCCTTAAAAATCCTAGAGACAACTTTATAAATACCCAACTCTAACTTTAGATGCGCATTTGATGTGGATTGCGGCAAGGCCAAATGTTTTTACAAGAGGAGGTTTGGACAATCTCTAGTTGATCGAAGTACCTTAAACCCCAAAGCTGAGAGACATATAAAAGAGTTGAGGAAACTACACTCAAAGAGATTAAGGATAAGGATTTTAATGTATTGATATTATGTTTCCAGCCAATGAACGCACCTCTCGGCCATTTCATTGCTAGCTGGCATCGAATACATTTAAATTGCAGGCTACTTCCTAATATTTCAATTCAACCATTCAATCACATTGGGTCATGTCATCTATTAATTACTAAAGCGTTATCATTTTATTTTTGAAGTAGATTCCTTCATTTAATACGAAAAAAGAACTGTGATTCGTTATTAATAGGCAATGCATTGTTGCACATTAAAGGTGAGCAGGTGAGCAACTAGCACGACATTTATTCAAATTAGTTTAATTTAATGAAATATTTATATATGTTGCTTCAATAATTTATAATATTAATGCGAGAACTACAAAAATCTTCAATCATTATGCAGCCAGCATATTTAAAGCTGATGGGATCAAACATTTTATTTTATAATAAAGTAAAAGAGACATTTTTCTCCAAAAACAGTAAATTTATTATGCATTTTTCTATTTTTATTTAAAAATATTATTGTTACATTTAAGTTTTTCCTTTTTTTTTTGGCAAGACAATTTCATGTTACAAATAATTTTATTACTTTCTTTGTTCTACACTCAAATCTACATATAAAACTTAGTACATGAATAACTAAATATCTTCAAAATATTGTAATCTGCTAACCACGCATAACATAACATTTAACTAACTACTAGTCTACACATTGCGTCCATAGACAAAAAAAAAAACGTGCAAGAAGCATATATGCTTATCATTATAAGCTTGATTTCTATACTACTATGATCTTATTTATTAGGATGATTTTACTAAGCATCTCTTCCGCCTTCAAAGTCCATCCATGACTGTCAACCAGATACCAATGATTTACAACGTGATATTACCTTCAATTCGAAAAGAACTTCATGTCATTGTTAAAATTTCCAGCAGTGTGGTCAAGTCACAAGGACCCCAAATGCAGCTGCATTATACTTACCAGGAAACTTCAAGAGGCTTCAGAGAGTGCAACGTATTGTCCATCCTTTTGAGATCCTCTCCATACAAATAAACCAGAACTTCACAGTGTATTCTTGTTAACCACATAGTATTGTTGTTGCACATCAAAACTGCAACTGCAACTTCATTTTCTTTTCTTTTTTAAGTCCAAACATTTTTCATTGTTTTTTATTAATTTTTACGTTTTGTCTGACTGAGAATTTTGAATTAAATGATTTTTCTATATTCGAATTTAAGCAGGAAAACTTTTTCGTCAAAGTCTACTAAGAATGTCTGGCATTTGCAAATACAGAATTATTTAAGTGATATATTTTCTAAATAGTAGTATGAATGGTAGAGAAGATGGTCACTTAATGACAACCATTACGAGAAAGCTATTTTTAAGTCGAATACTGGAAATAAAAATATAAAAGAAGTGCTTCAAATAAAATTAACTAAGATTAACGAAGATTTACTAAATTTGTATCACTCACTTTGCTAGATGTTGGAACATCAACCATGCCTTTTTTCATTTTTAATTTTCATCGTAAAAAATATGTAGACTTTACAAATTTATACTGAAGCCAGTTTGGACATATGACAAACTTAAAACTTTGGTGAATTGCAGCAAAATCCAATGTAAACATTATAAAAATGTGTCCTTTATAATGGCAAACTGGTCTTCAAATAATTCAGACAGTCAAAATCTTTTAGTTACTAATACCTATGATGCTCTGGAACGGACTGGTGCCAGCATTCAATGTTCCCAGCAAATTGCCATATCTGAATCTGAGCAAATCGGCACCAAGATACTCTCTGAGTTAAGTGAACAACGTGAATAAGTTTTACGTTCCACACGTCGCTTGGAAGATACCTATCAGGATGTATCCAAGTTGCGCATTATCATACGCAATATTCGACGAGAAGTTTTGTACAATAAATTTGTTTTTTTTTTATTATCTTACTAGAAGCTGGACATTTTATTGGTTTACTTGTTTTAAAATATAAAAAACCAAATCAGTAAAACCACTTCCGTGCAAGATTGAAGTAAAAGTATCCAATATTCCATTGTTATAGCAACTATTATGTGTTTTGTTTTTAAGACGAGGATACTCCAACAGTTTCATTCAAGTATATAGGTTTATTGAAGGGAGAGAGAAAGAGGGAGGGTCAGGTATTTTTTATTATGTCTATCTACATTAATATTTTTATAAAACACTTAAAGTAAATACACATTTTACATATACAAAATTTTAAATAAAAACAAATTCAAAAAAATCAGCCAAGTGTGAGTCGGACTCGCACACGGAGGGTTCCGTACCATCGTACAAGATTTTTTGCTTAAAATATAAATTATTTTTATCTGTAATAGCCTAAAAGTATACTACAATTAACAGCTTAAAGTATACTATAAAAAAAAAATTGTTACACAAAAGGTTAAATTAAAGAACAATGCTTCTAAAAATGTGTATTTTTAGTATTTGTCGTTCTACACACAAGTGAATTACACAATCTGTGAAAATTTCAACTTTTACGGTTCATGAGATAGATCAGGAGACGGACGGACATCGTAAGCTTTGTAATAGGGTCCCGTTAGCTCCCTATGGGTACGGAACCCTAAAAACTAACACTACGTAAACTCACCAGTGCGCCATGATATAGTCGCAACAGCGATCAACGACACTGAGACCTACATATGTCAACGGTCAAGAACCTTCCTTGAAAGAGGTTCGCGGAAAGGCTCAGATCACACCCAAACCTATTGGCGATTTTCCTTAACTTCATGACTTATACTATATAATTTACGTAAATTTGTAAAAGTTTACTAAATACAAATAGCGCATTAAAAAGAATTAAAAAATATAAAAAAAGACTAACTATGGCTATGCCGAAGTTGTATTATTCTTCACGGAACTTATATATATTCTTATTGTGTAATTGTAACTTTATATTTTATGTATCAATGTTAAAAAAAAAAAAAAAATAATAGAAATAGAAATAAAAAAAAAATAAATTGTTAAAAAAGCTGAGTATCGAACGTATGACGTGATCTCACGTACGCATTATTGTGCATATACTCAACCGACTCTTTACCACCCTCAGCCAATGACTACTATTGTCTGAAATGGTCTTATAAGATGTTTTGAGTATACTGAAATATTACATTATTGTTAACTTATGCGTAGCATCACTATATTCTCTCTGTTACAGTTTGAGTATCAACAAAGAACACAGTTTAAGTGGCACTTTATTGTACAATTACTCTTTATAAGTTTGTCATTTAATGTGGGTTTGTATGGGAGGTACAACTGTTGGTAACCCTAGGATCATGAAATTTACCTGGTTAATGGATATGGATCAGAAACTTGTAGTGTCCAAATTTCAGTTCGATACGTCAAAAACAAAAAACTTTTTCTAATAAGAACATTAATTTAAAAAGGGGTTTGTATGGGAGGTACCCCCCCTAGTGGTCCGATTCGGCTGATTCACGAACTTGATCGGTAAATCGTTTGGTAAAAAGAAACCTATATACAAAATTTCAGCTCTCTAGCTCAAAAACTGAAGGACTAGGAGTGCGAACAGACGGACAGACGGACATGGCTAAATCAACTCGTCTCATCGAGCTGATCCCAATTATATATACTTTATGTGGTATGCGATGTCTCCTTCTGTGTATTACAAACTTCATGACAAACTTATAATACTATTCACTCCCGTGAAGAGTATAATTAAATGTTCGTTTGTTAATGACCTGTGAACTCACCAATTGCTCTTAATTCGACACAACGTTGGATTCTACTATGAATGTGTTTTTGTATACTTATTTTTTGTAAAAATCGATCGGATAAGTCGGAATTGGTGTATTAAATTTTGCATATAAATGTTTAATAATCTGTGTCCAGCCTGAGCCACAGCAACTCGTGGGGCCACAGCTAGTAAATAATAAAATGATTATATATTAGAACATTTTTCTGCCTATAATTCTTTATAGATCTATTGCCTGGGGGCGACTGTACTAAGTTGCACATAAATAACTTACAAACAGCTCAAAATAAAATTCTTAAGATGATTCTTTATGTACCACTTTCTGTTTTTATCGATTGTCTGCACGAATATGTAAATTTTAAACATATTCAAGATTCAATGAACATTGCTAAAGTAAATGTATTGCAAAAAAAAAAAAATAAATCATAACAGTAAATCAGCAATTATTTAATCATGCACAGAATGCGCACGCCAATCCTCTAGTTTTGGCCCTCACAAGAAATGATTGCCCGAGAAGGTTAAAAGGGACCTAGTACATAGAAGCAATAATTAGAATAAATTTAATAATTGTTAATTTAATTAATACTCAATGTCAATGTATCAAAACTAACACTTATAATAGTTCTACTTATGTTTGATTGGAAATAAAATTAAATGATCTCAAAAAAAATAAAAAAAAATTATTTAAACGCTTTCCATGAGTTTTATAGATTTTTTAGAGCGATTAAAAATTGATTCAATAGCATTAAGTAGTTTAAATTTAATTTTAATATCTAAAGTTTTTGTTTGCTCCGAATTTTTCTTTTTTCGTCGCTAGGTCATTGACTCACTTCATGATGCACAATCAATGTGATCTTGTGAATTTATTCAAAAAGAGATTTATATTTTCTTCTTCTTTTGTTTATAATCTGTGATAAAACCAACATCTACTTATAGTATTTATAAGCTTAGAAATGACAACGATGCTTGTCCCATACAGCATAACAAATCTGGTTAAAAGGCAACTCATCTCGTAGTTGTTACATTTGTCCATTAGAGCATTTTGTCTTAAAGCAAATTGTTCGATTTTTTGAATAAAAATCGTGTAAAATTACATTTTCTTAGCTAAATATTCTGATCTCCAAACATCTCGATAAAAAAATGTTGTTTTTGACCAACAATGGAACATCAACTAGTCTCGGCAGGAACTTTGTTTGGAATCTCTTCACAAGAAAAAAGTATTGTTGTAAATCATTTGGAATTATAAGGAACCAACTTCTACTCCTAGAATAGTAAAATGTTTGCTTCTGAAGACATCATCATCAAACAGAAACTTAAAAAGTTTTTCCACAAAAAATGAAGGGATTTTTCATTAATGCGAGACAATGAAGTTGTCCAATAGATGACAGATAAATGTCTAATATATTTATTAAATTAATAAACCTTACAATCACTTGAATAGATTATTTAACATATTTATTCAAAACAACATTTGTAACATTTTAATATCTAATACCAATAATTTATAATAATAATAATCACAATAAGTAATCATGTTCTATTTGCAATGAGTCTTACTCATCCAATTCCATTTTGCGCTGCTCCATTTTTTTCAATTTCCTCAGTCTTATTTTTTCATATTGATAGTTGACCTGAAACTCCAATAAAACTGCTTGCTTTCGACCAAAGCAATGGCTATATTTGAGTCTGAGAACTGGATTAACGAGACACCAATAAAGAGTTTCTTTAATATTTTTATCTTTTTGTTCGTAATTACATCGCTGATCATCATTGCCAATTTCACTCAAATTAGTCAAACCTAAAATATATTTTCTCATTAGTGATTCTTAATTTCGTGATAGTAAATTAGTAAAGTAAACCACTTTGCGGAGAATTTCCACTTAATAGGGAATCTCCACCTCACCATCCTGTTCATAACATGTTTCTTCACTACGGATTTTGTAGATGCAAAAAAAAGGCAGGTGCAAACTACCAGGATGTACCAAAAAATCATTTATAATACGTAAAATATGCAATGTTTACTTACATTCTGTCAAAAAAGTACCGGGAATTGGCGATTTAAATCTGGCGGGGTAATCTAGGCAGGTAAATTTTTTTTCCTAGGTTGGTACAACTGTCCTTAATTACTATGCCAAGTTTGAGCGGGATCTGTCAACCAGTTTGTTTATAGCAGCTGGTTAAGTAAGTCGATGTCAATAGTGAGTACCGATTTTTTACTATGGGTGATTTCGTTGAACAAAGAATTTGTTTAAAGTTTTGTGTCGCGAATGAATTTTTGTGTGCCGATGCATTGAGAATGTTACAAAAGGCCTTTGGCAATAATGATCTATTGAAAACTAGGGCATATGAGTGGTACAAAGCCTTCAAAGACGGTCGTGAAGTGGTCGAAGACTTGCCTCGTTCCGGACGCCCATCGACGGCTTCTACCGACGATAACGTCGATAAAATTAAGGAAATGGTGCTCGAAAACCTTCATATCAGCTTGAGAGAGATAGCACATGAGCTCAACATATCCCACGAGTCAGCACGTACGATTTTAATTGATATTTTGGGCGCGACTGGTGCCAAAAGAGCTGAATTTTCTTCAAAAACGCTATCGCGAACAGGTCGCTTCGGACATGCTGGATCACTGTAATTCCGATCCCACATTCATGGAACGCATCATTACGGCCCCCTGTGACTTTTTCCTTTTTCCAAAACTAAAATTGCCGCTTCGTGGCACCCGTTTTGAGTCCATAAAACAAAATTCGGCGCGTGAACTGAAGGCCATCCTGGAAAGCGCCTGTAAAAAATGTTTCGATGATTGGAAATGCCGTTGGCATAGATGTACTGGTGTAAATGGTGCCTATTTTGAAGGCGACCCAATAAATTTGGATGATTAAAGGTAAAAAATGTTGTTTTATTTATAAATTCCCGGTACTTTTTTGACAGAATGTATGTCTCAAGCGAGAAAGAAATTGTTTTGCAAAATACCACGAAAAAATCACTAAATTAAATCATTGCAAATGTATACATAAAAAATATATTACAAAAATTCTTTTCAGAATAATAATTTTGTCCCATATATAGGACGTCACCTGTGGAACATGTAAAATGAGCTAGCTGAAATCTGATTGAATTTGTGTGGTCCAGTTGGTTTCAATATACTTCAGCTGTGATGGTTGAGCCAGATTTCATGAAGTCATAATGGATCAGACCTATACCAGACCACTAAACCAGATACCATAAGCTTCTTTTTGAGGAATATTGGGTTTTGGGGTGTATTTTGGTAACTCATCCTTATCCAACCATTGTGGTGAACGCTTGCGTTTGTCATATTGAATCAATTTTTCATCACAAATAATAATTCGATTAAAAAAATGAATAGAATATATGACGAGAGAGTAACGATAAGCAAGCTTCTAATCGCTTTTCTTTCTGTTTTTCATTGAGCTCAACTTTCACCTTACCAATTGAGCCAAGTGAGTAAGTACTGTACTCTTTGAGATGTGTCTGCCTCAACCTTCAGTTCGTCGTTATCGATCTTTGGTTGAGAGTGACTTCGTGGCATATTTATGCGGTCAAAATTCCATGTGCGAAATTTAGCAAACCGATTTGTTTTGTCTGCTGCATAGTAACATAAGAGACAAATACACTGGTGATGTTTTGCGCGGTCTGCAATGTTGTGGTTCCAGGTAAGAACTCATTCTTCATCATCAT
>JAWNKV010000120.1:0-75956 GCA_035041805.1 Amiota mariae
GTCCATCACTTCCATCATTTTTCAAAATCAATGTAGTGAGCTGTGTTAAACTCATGACCAAATGTTAAACACATAATCAAATTTTTCTACAGGTGGCCTCCACAATTTGGTAATTTTCCATGTGGTTGCTGTACGAAAATAGTTGTTTTTTAGGCTGATTTTGAAGACAAACAGACATACAGACGCACATAGTTATACTTTTATTTTTATATTTAGGTATAATTAGATGAAGCGGGGGGAGTAAGGGCGCACGCCTGTGAAGTTAGTATACAAATAGACATAATCATGTCAATCTACTCACAGATACAATGTAATCTCTGAAATATTCATTCCAACAAACAGCCTTCTAAAATAATGAAACAGCAAAGAAATTCTTTACCATCTGAGGGTTAAATTGTTTTGATTGTTTTCATGGCTTTTGCGCAAACTCGTCAAATGTCAAAATCAAAGCAATTTGCCTCCAAGTAACATACGCAAGCATAACAAAATTCAGTTTATTTGCGGCATTCTTATAGTAAAGTCGGAAAAAGCGGAAGCAATCAAGAAACTATAGACCAAATTACATGTGAAACAAGTGCAATGTGCTTCGTACGTAAATTTTGAATATTTTTGAATACAAAAAAAGGAATAAAAATTATTAAAAGAAATTGTGATTTCCATTTAGGAAAAGAAAAGAAAATTAAATTAAATCAAATTAAATTAAATCAAAAGAATCTATCTTATATGAAAATATAGAAATATTTGAATATATTAGAGGACAATAAAGGATATCAGTGATTTCATTTTATTATAATGTATGTGCGCGCCTTTTCTAAATGTACAATTCATTACCATTCGTTCATTCATTCATTCATATATTTATTTCATTTATATATTTGATTCATTTATTTCATTTGATTTGTTGTGGTTTGCGGTGTTTGCTTGATTTCCGTTTCCGTTCGGGATGTGTTCTAAAAAAAAATCCTTCAACATTTATGCGGGTCTATCTATTCTTTCATTCATGTCCTTTCATATGATCAAAATAATTTGTTGGCAACTTGTTCCAATGCCTTTCTCCTCGTACATACATACGTGTATATGAGTTATTTATTTTGAGTTATTTACCAACAAATGTAGAAATATTACTCATGCAATAACAAAAATGAATTGAACTGAAACTAAAGTTGAGTTGTCGTTGTTGTTGTTTCAGTGAAATTAACTGTTTTTTATTCAAAGGCTTTAAAAGCAAAGACAACAAGGAAAAAAAGGCTTAAGCCATGTGAAATTTCAACTGATGATGATGTGAACTAAAAGTAGTAGAGAATTGGAATGTGAAAGCAACGAACCAAAGAGCTTTGCGTGTTTTCCATTTCAGTTAGTTTTAGTTTAGTTTCCTTTCTTTGTAAACATATTTTCCATTATTTTTTTTTTGTTTTTTGACTTTTCCTCTTCTCCGGTTTTTATTTGTTTGATAGCCTGTAGCCATAATAGTTGAGTAGTGGGTGATGGTTTGGGAATTGGTAACAAAATGAAGTCAGTACCGAAATGAAAATGTCTACAAATATGTTTATCTTGTTAGTAGAATAGAGATTTTGGAATTTTTTTGTTAGGAAAATGGAATATGAAGAATATTGCATTCATATTTACTTTTTACAAAAATTCACACAAAAAAAAAACAATATACTAAACTCATAACAAGAATAACCAAATATTTTAAATTCACTTGTTACTTATTTCCTTTATTGTTGAGTAACAAGTATTGTGCCTCCTTTATGCTTACCCAATATCTTGTGATTTATTGTCAGTTGTTCAGATTGATGATAAATTATATCTCTTTTTATTGACTCTCAATTTTTCTTTCTATTTCCATTTGATTTTCTTACATTCAACAAAAAAATGAAGAAGAAAAATTGAAGAATTTGTTATCCAATTCATGGGAAAGGGCATACAAAAGTCGTTGAATGCCACTTGTTACTATTTCCAGTTGTTGATATTATTATTGTTGGGTTATAACTGTCGTGCTTCCTTAGTTTTTCCATTTGTTTTTTTATTTTCACATATAAAAAAGGAGGGAAAAAATAACCAAGGAAAATGCCTGCCATCGACATTTTTACTGTTCATATATTTGTTGGTATTCTTTTTGTTGTTGTTGCTATTTTTGTTGTTGTTGTTGTTGCTATGGTTGTTGTTGTTGTTGTTGTTGTTATTATTATTCTACCTATATAAAAATATAAAACTTACATGCATCGTGGTCGCATTCGTTTGCTATTTGCCGCTGGGCAATTTTCCCTTACATTTTTAATTCACTTTTATTTTATTTTACTACTACTTCATCGTCTCCTTCTTCCTCTTCAACCCGACCACCATCACTAACAGGTCCTTTCACCATTATATTTCTCCATTTTTTGTGTGTTTTTTTTTCAGGACTTTAACCTGCAATTACGCGCCTCAAGTGTATAAATTTAACCTACTTTGTGGTCGTCGCATGGTAATGAAATGAACTCGTCGCGAGGCAGCCTAGTAAACATATTTCAATGTATTTGTGTGTGTAACTTTGCTTTTCTTTTACTCCACATAAACTTATTTCAATTGAAGCGCTCCTTAATTGTGCATTAGGATAGAAAAATGAAAAGGAATAAAAAACAATTACATTAAATAATTGAGAAATACTAAGTGAGTAAATGAGTGAATTAGTGAATGAATGAAATTACAAAAAAAAAAAAAAAAGAAACACCAACAGAAACAAAAGAACCACAGAAAAAAAATATGAAATCAAAAGACGGTTAATTGTCATTATTATCAATATCATCATTATTGTCATCATTGCCATCATGTTGATTATCTAAACATTATAATTATCATAATCAGCAGGCGGGCAACGAGTGCTTTAAGTGATTCATTTAAATTTATAGTAAAATTACCGAAAAAAAAAAAATATATATAAAAAAAATATATAAATAATTTATTTGTCTATGTGTGTGTTATTTGTATTTGTGTAAATGAAAACAGGATTTGTTATTGACGCCAATTTTAATTAAGAAAATCTCCATGGTAAACTACAAAGGCAACAGCAACAACGACAGCGGCAAGTGGAAAAGTTTGTGAATAGAACGAAAGATATTAATTCAAACCAAACGAGGTATGCATGTAGTAAATGAATAAATATTCAATGATTTTCTTTAATTAAATGTTTATATCATAATATTAAATACGTTAGGCGACTGTGTAAATTGAAAAAGTCACGACTGACAGACAAGTAACAAAGATATTCTTACTATAAATTTTCATCATTAAAACGATTAGTGTTGCCATTTTGTACGATTCGATTAACATGAAAGAAAGTTAGTAATACAAAGCCATAGAAGTTGGGAAGACTTTTCCTTTTAACAGGCGCAGACATGACGCTTACGTCTTAGACTCTGCACTCCTTCAGCCTGTCAGTTCGTCAGTCAGTCAGTTATTCAGTTATTCATTCATTGAATCGCTCAAAGAGAATTGCTGTTGCTGCCAGCACATTTAATTAACTGACAATTCAGTTTGAGCCTTTTCTTTTCTTTACTTTTCTAATGCTTCTCCATTTTCTTTCCTTTCCTTTCATTTCATTTCATTAAGAACAGCCGCCCACAATTTGTTTATTGTTGGTGTTTTTTATTTACCGAGTTATTTGCTGCTACCTTTGTGGTCTCGACATTTACCTTAGTAACAAAACACAACATAGTCACTCACTAGTCACATTTAGACTAAAGTAGTAAGACAACAAGACACAACCATCATTGGATTGAGGTTGCATGAACAACTAAAACAACAACGGGAGGCTATAATAATGAATGAGTAATAAACAATAAAGGCAAAAGTAACAACAATAAAAATAGCTGCAACAACTAAAAAACAAAAAAAATACTAAACAACAACAAGAACAGCAACAACAACAATAATATTATACATAGTAACAATAAAAATAATCAAAGGCAGAAGACAGAAGGCAAGTTGGAAGGCATTAATAAAAACAAACTCATACAGAAAAATAAAAAAGAACGAAAATGAAGGCAAAAAGCTAAGGAAATAAAAGGCAACATTAGCACATTTTCATGCCGAGCACAGTGTAACTGTTAGCATAAATGTGAAATGTGAAAATGAAATGACAATGAAACTAAAGTAAAATAACAACAACAAGTACACAACTGTGTCTTCTATATATAAATATAGAACAATATAAACAAACAAACAAAAACACAAAAAGAAAAACCTGAAGCAAATCAAAAAGCTAAATTACATGTACTTCTGTGTTTATGTAGAACACATGAATGGAAAGAGGCAAAGAATTAGATGGATATCATAGGAAGGAAAGTAAACAAAAGTATGGAGAAAAGTTAGAATTATAATTGTAGAAGGAGTAACAGAGAAATAGTGAAAGAATTAGAGAGTTAAAGATGATAATCGAGTTGAGGTGGCTAGTGACAGATTATTAAGTTTTTGTTGTTGTGAATCGAATACAAAATAAATGTCTCTGGAATTAGTGGAGTAGAAAAGATAATAAATGTACATACTAGGAAAACAGAAAATATCAGTAAAAAGAGTTTTAAAATGAATGATCATTAATTGTCACTTATCTCAAATCAATTGATTTTCATGTAAAAAAAGAAATTAATCTTAAATTTCGAATAAATAGGAGGAGGATAACTGTTTTGTTTCACAATTTTTTGTTATATAATTTACAATAAAAACTCTAATTAGAAGTTGTCATTGAATTTAAGCACTTAACTGTTAACAGATATGCAGAGGTGAAGACCAAAGACTTTCGAAGTCAGAACCAAAAGCCTAAAGATCTCGTATACCTCGCTCGCACATTTATTATTGACTAAACTTCGATACACTCCTATTTCCGACAGTATAACATTTCTAATTAGAATGATTTTATGTTATGTTAGGTTAAGTGATTGCCAGAATTAACACACTAAAGTATGGAAAATGCCTATTGTGATGTGACTGGTTTTAGGAAGGTTACACAGTGTTTCGTCAACAGAATGAATTTTGTAATTTTCTCATATAAAAACCAAAGTTCTTCACATAACTTACAGAATTATTTATGTAGCTCATACTTAATATTAATTAGCATTTATTTTCCACAATCATCAAACTAAGCTCCCAAAGAGTGAATTGTGGGGCAACGTAAGGAGGAATAACATTGAAGTTATACAAATAAATCAATTCAAAATACTTAAAACAATCAAATGCTTTCCATGATATATAATTGAAATGAAGATATCCAGAAAGATTTGTTAGTATACTGGTAGTGAGAGAAATGTGTCTTAGGAGAACGGTAGCTCAATTTATAAGAAACTCATTTGACCTGCTGTCGGTAGAGGAACTGATTTGAAATTGACCCCCATACTCGTATATGGATTCATTTCTTTTGGTTTTGTCATTCAGTTTGACTCTTCTTAAATCTTGCCTTTCTTTTTTAATTTCGATCACATCTATTCAGCTCTTTTTTTCCCTAGGAAATAAAATTAACATAACCCTGCTGCCATCTTTGTCACAATTTTGAATAAAATCTCTATAGCAGAACCAGTATTCACCCAAACATCTGCTTCAGCCTTTTTGCTTAGTTAGACGCCTTTATTGTGAAGTGAACCCCATTTTCTACTATGTAGTTACGACACAAGTTTATATGGTACACTTATATCTGAGAAGAAGAAAATCATAAATTTTTATTCAATGGATTTTTTCCATTTTTTGTTAGAATAAAATAAATAAAAATATTTGTATAAATCGCTTGATTAATTAAACATTTTTTTCAGTAGTAAAGTGGTAAAATTGAAAAATTAATTTCAGTTTTTTACAAATGTAAAATATGTAAATACATATAAACCAAGAAATCAACTAGTGAAGTGTTAAAGTCTTTAAAAATCAAATTATATAAATTTTATTAATATTGAATTATTGCGTTATAAAATACATTTTATTATGATGCTTTAATTTTTCACTATTTTTCTAAAATATTTCTAAAAATAAATCTGAAATTTATTAATTTTACCATATTGCGTATACTTAATGTTATCTTGTATTATAATTTCTATAAAATATTTCTTAAAATATATCGAAAATATATAAATTTTTACACATTTTGCTTATTGTAAATATTTGTCTGAATTTATGTTTGCATTAATATTTTCATTATTACAGAATAAAAATTTTGATATTTTCTCTTAAAATTGTCTACATACATAAAATGTATTACAATTTCCTTCATATTGCGTATACGTAGTAAAATCTTGTTTAGTATTTGGCATAGACATATTAATATTTCTCTTCATAAGATTATCTAAATTTTGAAGGTATGAAAATGGATTTGTTTTTTTTTTATTTTTTTTAATCAAAGATACTTTTCTAAGTTTTGTTTAATATTTTTCTTTATAAATCATACGCAACATGTTCTTGGTCATATTTATGAGTGACAACAAGGAAGGAAAGCTTTCTTTTTTCTTTACCAATTTTCATTCCTAAATAAAGTAGCAAAAACACTTAAATTTACCAAAAAACTCAAACCATCTACACGCAATAATTTCTATTAATATTGCGCATACGCAACGTGTGGTGACACTAACACGAAATATGTCGCTTAAGCTGACTGCAGGAATAAAAAGTATCAACAGTCACGTAGGAGTAAATATTATAAAAGAAAAAAAACCCATAAATATTTGTTACACAGCTCCTTCTCCTCTTCTTCTCCTGACTGAGGCCTCAATAAATATCATAGCAGATACATTCGTCCTGTCTCCTCTTCTTACGTTCCATAATGTTAATGTCTATCAACAACCAACAACCAACATCATATTAGTATTATAATTGCTGTGGTTATACCAAAGGCAAAGGCAAAGTTTCTTTTGCTTTACCGCCTCCACAATTTTTGTATGTTTTTTTTGTATTTTGTGTTAGTTGTTAGTTGTTGGCAGGTTACACCATCTTCTCATACTTTCATTATTAGTACTCGTATCAACAACAACAACAACAGTTGCTATCATAATTATAGGAATTTTTTATATTTCCCATTTTCTATTTTTATTCCATTTCTTTCTTTTTATTGTATTTGTCCACCAATGAAAAGGACATTTATCGCTATATAAATGTTTATTTGACATGCTTTCATAACGTAGTTTGTACGCTATTGATTTCATTTGCATGTCACCATTTTGTGATATATTTATATGTAGTTGTTGATTTATTGTTGTTGTAGTTGTTATTGTCAGTTTAAATAATTATTTTATGCTTGAATGAACGGAACACACATAAATCAATTGCTTAAAATTGTAACTCATGTTCGAGTGACAACATTTTAAATAAATTGAAATGCAACAATGACAATCTGAAAGTTGGCTAAGGCCAAAGGCCTGGTAGGATAGTGGAGGAGATAGAGAGAGCCATTTCTGTGCTGTTGAAGCGTGTGGCCAAGTAATGAAATTAACATCTGTCATTCTTTGGTTTCAGTTCAATTTGACTTTTATTTTTCTGAATAGTAAAATACAATAAAACATGAATATGACAATTTGTTAAAGTTCATCTACTTGTACATGCAGAAGAGAAAAAAATACTCTTTGCCCTAAATAAAATAATAATAAAAATAAAAAATATATAAATTGTTAAGCAAAGGACATAAAGTGAGGCATTTTACGTGTATGAAGCAAGTGACATATGTCACTTGTCGCTTATATAGAATACCTTTTCTCTTGTTGTTGTTGTTGTTGTTGCTGTTGTCACTAAACGAGTTCTTTATGAGGCTCTTTGCCTTTGACTCCGCATGGTTTTGACTATTTGTTCTCATATCATTAACGACAAATGTTGCTCAAGATATAAGAGAAAGTAGAGCTCATTTTTTTTGCTCTGCTGTTTTTTTTTCTAGCATTTTTCACCCCAATTTTTGTTCATCATTTATATGTATTTATTTTTTGTTGTGACGCATATTGTTGCCACTATTATCAACATCCGCCAAGCGCCAACCGCGAACTCACGACACGACACTCACATAGTAGGATGCTCATCACATTTCAGCTCATCAAGACTTTTGCCTGCTTTGCTTTGTCATAGTGACAGAAGAGCGAGGCACAAAACTAAGGGGTGTGAAACTGTATTAAGAGGTGAGGGTGATATAAGTACGAGAAATGCCATTTGTATTTGAAACGCTTCCGCTTGTCTCTGTGTTGCTTTACAATGGGTTACGTTGCGAATGCGATCCAATGCGTTGCGATGCGATGCGCTGCTGTGATATTCATATAAATGTGTCACTATAAGGACATGTCACAGCTGCCGACATTGTTGGTGGTAATGCTGATGTTGCTACTATGATGGCATCTTCTGTGAAGATGAGAATGTTAGAGTCTCAACTCAGCTCAATTTGACTTGAGACGACTCCTTCAAGGTTGCTGTAGTGTTGCATGTGGCGCTCACTTAATGATGATGTTGTCTTGAACATGGTACCATGCATACATAGAATGTTATCTGCAAATACTTGTACAAATAGATGTGATATATCATGTCACACGTACGCATTCCTCAGTGTCAGGCATTGCTTTCTATTCTGTTACGTTGCTTTGCGTTCTGTTAAGTTTCAACTTCAAAATGAAATCAAATGATTGCGCAAAAGGGAATTACTTCATGACTTCATGCTGCATGCATACAAAGCAACTCATAATATGAAATGAATTTATGGCGTTGACATACATCTTTAGATACATAGAAATGTATCTCTTACATTGCCATACCATTGAAGAAGTTGAGGCAAAGGACACTTATTTGCTTAAAATAAGTTAACAAGTTTGTTGCTCTAACAAGTGCCATCCTCATAGTAATGTAGAGAGGGAGAGAGAGGGAGAGGGAGAGAGAGAGAGAGAGGAGGCAAGAAGTTCCAATTAAGTCATGAAGTAGTTTACTTTATTATTATTATTATAAGCCAAATAAAATGCTTCGTTGAACTTAATTTTGCCTTAATTTTAAAGCAAATAACAGCAAAGTTTGCTATCAATCACAAACACGTAAAATTGATTACTCAATGTCATGGTAGGCAGTTTTCTATTCATGACCAACATCATCGTCATCATTCCAATTATCATCGTCATCATTATCATCACATTGTATGTAATAACAAACATCACATGCACATCAAAATCAAGTTTAAATATTGACTTTGTGGCTAATACATATCGGCAACACCATCATCCCTTGTACCTCCATGTATTGCCTCGAATTGTTGCATTGATTTTGCCTCAAAGAAAGAGAAATGAAAGAAATAAAAAAAAAAAAAAAAATTATACAAATAAATTTTTACAAAAAGCAAGAAATGAAAATATTTATTTGTGTAAAATCATCTTTTCTCTGCTTGGCTCTCTTCACTTCACTTTTGTTCTGCTCTTTTCATCATCATCATTTATGCTTTGCTTTGAGTTGTTATTTGTCTTTGGCCCACATGGCGTATAATCAATTTGATTTTATTATACAAATATTTTTTTTTTATTTACTTTTATCGTTTGCATTCTCTCTGAATGCAGTCCATAATATGAATATCATACTATTGTACAATACGACATAGGTAGCAATAGTTTCCACATTCGTGGGCAATTCAATCCAATTTCATTTTTATTTAGCGCAGAGTCACCTCAATTGATATAAGAGAAATAATGATGAATTTACATTTTTGATTTTGTTTATATGAAAACTTATACGAATTGAAATAGAAATAATCTGATGAATGGTTGATAGCCTATTTGAATAAGCAGGTGGATTTAGCAAATAGTAGAAATGAAGAGATTTCATTGAATAGAAGATAAAAGTTTAAATGAAATAGTTGATGCTTAAAGAATGAAGTCATGGAAATGTTTTCAAATCAAAGTGATTCTTCGGAAATGAATTGAAATGATAACTTTAATAGAAGATTTCCGCAGAGAAATGATTGGAAGCAGCTTTCAATCTATTCAGACGAAGGCTCCAAGATCGAAGAGGGTACGTGGGCTGGTATCTTTTCAAACGAACAGCTCCATCTACCAAACTGGTGCAGCGTTTTACAGGCAGAGATCTACGCAGTCTGGCACAGCACAGTTGTTAAACACTATAGGGGATACCCCAAGAGACCAACAAAGCTCTGTCGACACACAGAACTAAAAGCAAAACTGATGTTAGCATGTTGGCGTCATTTAACTAAACTCAGCTGCACTCAATTATGCTAATCTGGGTGTCTGGTCATTCCGGTTTTATAGGCAATGAGATGAAGGAGATCGGGACTGCCAAGTTCTCTAGCAGTGAGAGATATTCAAAGAACTAAACAAGATATCCTCTCATGATTGGTAGCGAGAACCAAGGAGCTAGCAGAAGTGGTGAGGTGTCAAATAAGCCTGGCTGTTCTCTTACTAGGACAGTCTGTCCTTGCTACCAATCGAAAACGCTTCTAGGAGCTCCTACACTTTCACAAGGAAAGGATGACTTAAAGATGCATGTTCCTCATCAAGATTAAAGTCGAAGCTGTAAAGATGAAGGGAAATCAGAGAGTATTTAACACCTCCTTTCTGATTGCCATCGTCTTCTAGGAAGACGTACAGCATCTTTTCGTGGAACATTCTTGTGACAGTTTCATTCGTGATTCTTAGTTTTGTTTCAGAGGCTGAAGGAGACCTCTGGGACCAACTAGGGATTACCATTTGAATCCCATCCCCCACACCATTTTCTTCCTCATCCTTTCCACAATCAGGTATCACAAAGGGCCGCAAGGCTTTTGAGTGAACTCGCCTGAACTCACGAGTGGCTGTTTACACCTCATCTAATCTAAAGTCAATCTTCATTTAATCTTTAATATAACAAAATATAAGAAAAGTCATGTTTTGACTGTAATATGATAAGTTATTGATTACAGTCATTCAACTGCTTTTATTAAACTTCATCAAAACAGTAAAAGATGGAAAAATATAAAATTTTATATTAAAAAACTATTGATTTATAAAAATTATTGTCTAATCTATAAACATTCAAACAATTTTATTAGTTTTCCTTCAGAAAAAGGGTATCCAATAATTTGTTTTATCTACATCTTTTCTCTGCTTAAATGTATCATCTCTTCTATTCATGATTAAATGTTATTAATCAATCGATTTTTTGGTATTCCAAGTTTCCTTCATCATCTTTATCTTTTACATAAAAAGATTTTCATCCATTTTCTTACGCAGAGATAAACAAAAGATAAACTTATTTTATACATTCATCGCTATTTATAAAATTGTTGATCCAAATTCTCAACAAAAACTAAACAAAGTAAAAGAAATGGAAGAGTGCTGAACACTAAAATCAACCACAGAATACTCATAAAAAAGGAAAAAACTGTTTACATTAAAAGCAACAGCAAAATTTAAGAAAAGAATGAAAATGAAATAAACATTTAATGCATTTTCTGCAATTAGAATTAAATGTAATCAGGTGAAAATATGTCAGCAATTGAATTAAATGAAGCCATCAAATTAAATTCAACACTTACTTATCCATGGTCTTCACTGCTACTTACTACTATAACAACTCAATGATGATCATCATCATCATGATTATCAAAGCATCAAAATGAATAGAAAATAATTTCAATTTGCTTTAGGATGGATACCTGAAGCCACAAAACATTTTAAAACTATTTCAATTTCAATGTTCACATGAACTACGCCCTAAATGCGAATAGTTGTCGATTTTACAAGAAAAGCGTTTTTCATTTGAACAGAAGCAAACGATGTAGTACAATTTAAGATTGATAGTAACAAATACTTAGAGGATGAACAGAAATACATTCATACATAGATAAATGAATGGACGATAGATAGATAGATATGGATGATGAGTGTTTAAATGGAAAGACAATCAGATGAAGGACATGTACAGAGATACACAAAAACTAGAAAATGATGAACTAAGTGTAAGGAAAAACAAGTTGATTTGTGCTATTGGAAATGTTGAGGAAATTGAGGGAAATTAAGTTGAAGCAGGTGAAGTCGTGCGTTTGTTATAAAGTAAGAAGAACCACAAGAAACAACAACAAGAAAAACACTAATAGGTACAACACAATAACAACACAATAAGTGGAATTGAATGTGAAAGATTTTGAAATTGAAACGTAAACACATCCATAAACTGATTTCGTACTAGAGATACATTTGCTTTTGGTGTAGTTTCTGTTGTTGGATATGAAACAAGCACAGAATGCGTGTTATTGAACAATAACACAATTGTCAAAGGGGTGTGAAGAGGAATGGTTAAGAGAATACCATAAAATGATTTAATAAACTCACTCGGTCACTCACCCACTCACTCACAAATATTGAATCAATTGAACTTTCCTTTCTTTCAGTTTTGAGCACGGAATGAAGGCGGAACACAAAGCTTAAGCTTAGCGACTGAAAGTCGACTATAACCAATTGGATTTGGTATTATAACTCTATGCCTCTGTGTGTGTGTGTGTTATAGTTGGTTGGAAAGAGTTGAAATATTGGCATCATTGATCAATGTCAGATTTCATATGAAAACCTTTTTGAATTTGGCATCTCTGTTTGCCTTCCTTCATTTGGTTTCCAAACGCAACTGAGTTCTGTTCTGTTCTATTCAGTTGAGTTCAATTCAATTGAATTCAGTCCAATTCAATTCAATTGGATATGATAGGAATCATGATGTGGATTTAGTTCTTATTATATGCTAACAGAAAATGCTAACAAATTGAGGCCTATTGAAGATTATATGATGCCATTGATTGAAAAATTAAATTGGAAAATTATATAAATTATTCCTCAAAGCAAACAAGTTAGCGTGCCTTATGTGAGTCAGAATCCTTATGACCTTCATTACAATAATAAATATTGCCACAGCCTGTTGCATGCATCACAAAGTTGTATATTCACATATAAAGAAATAAAAGAGAATGCGGTGGCAAAGAGAAAATCATACTAATTACTTAGCAAAAGAGTGAAATGAACTTTAAATGAATTTAAGTTGAAGCAAAAATAAAATTAAATAAAATCAAAAATGAAAGCCAAGTGTGACACAGTGATGAATGTAAGAATGGCAAGTGACAGGACGACAAACAAGAAAGGTAGGAAGAAAGGAAGCGAAGCGAAGTGAAGCGAAGCAAGGAATAAAAAGTAGGAGGGTAAAGTATCATCAGAAACAGAAGTGTTTGGCATAAGGCGAAAAATGAAAAGTAGCTCATTATTGTAACATGATGAAAATTACGAAGTGAATACCATGATGATGATGATGATGACGAAGTAAGTGAAGGAAAAGAAAAAGAAACTCATACAAATTGAGTGCGACATTCATTGCTAAAGAAGACATTGACGAAAGCCACCAACTAAGTAAGGACTAAGGATGAGGTAACAAAACAACAACAACAACAGCAATGTTGATGATGATGGTGATGGTGATGATGAGAATGACGATGACGATGAATGTGGAATTTAAGAATAAATGAAGGAATGAATAAATGCTAAGATGTTGCAAGGTAAAGCATAAGAGAGGCAAAATTTTGAGGCAACTCAACACAAAATCGACTTCAACTTCAACGAATTACTATACTAGGAGCGAGGCATGGTTTTGTGGTTCAGAATTAGAAATCAAACCAAGTTAGGGTAACATAATATTTGGTTGAATATTTTTCTAGGGAAGGAGAATTGTTTACCCTAAAGCTTGGTTACTTGGTTGGTTGGTTGGTTGGTAAACAAAACAAGCGACAACGCGACTAAAATCACTTTAAGCTGCTTGAAAGCTACTGAAAGTATCTGCTTGAAGGCAAAACCAGAAACATACATTAAAGGCTTATGAATTTTGAACTTTAAGAAAATTGTATTTCTGATTTTTTTATTTTTTCATTCATTATTTGATATAATTTCAGTTGAGGTAGTAAAATTTAATCTATTTACTTCAGGAGAAATAATTTAAGATCTAATTTCTTTAATCTAAATTATTCTATAAAGTTTTCATTTACTTGAGTTGATTTAAATTTTAGACTTCTATTCATTCCTTTATATTTGATGAGGGAAGGTGAGGGCAATGATTTGATGACCCAAAATGGAAAGACTGAAACTGATGCATAATTAATTAAATTAGAGCATGGGAAAATATTATATATACACGGCGTGTATCATTCATGACTTAATCATTGTCTGTGCATATAAAATGTTTCTTAATTGGATAAATTGTGTGTGTGTGTGTGTGTGTGTGTGGATATGGGGTGTGTTTTATTTGATTTTCTAAAGAATTCAAAGGAATACAATTGTAGTTTATTTGAAAACTACTACAATCAGTTTAAGAATAAATACAGAAACACATTTTATAGCAGTGAATGAGTGACGACGCCTTAAGGCTTCATTTTCTGTGAATGTATTTCCCAATTGTTTGTAATTGTGTAGTTTGTTAATTGTTAGTTTTTAGTGTGGTAAACATCATGCATTGTACCATTTTTGGTTACATTGTTCTAAAGACCCCCAAGACCTGAGTTCTTGCGTAAAGGAAAAGTTTCAAAAATTGCAAAAACAGAAGCAGTCTATGCTACTTCTCCCTCATCAAGATATTGTGAGTTCCTTGAGGGTGAAAACAAAAGAGGTTAATGCAATTAAAATCATTAAATATTAGATGAAATCGATGTATATTTCTTTTCCATTTCCATTTCCATTTGATTTCAATCTAAAATTGTTTATAAATAAAATAATAAATTCTTATCCAAAATCCTTATTTAAAGTTGCATTTAGCTAGGGTTAAGATAACAAGGATAACAACAATTTAGGTTGATTTAAGTTTAGAAGAAACTTTTCAAAATCCTTGCCCTAAGATTAAAGTTTACCCATGCCACCACCCACAGCCCCTCTGGCTTAAAAAACTCATGCATTTTTTATCAGCAACTCCCAATGTGACTTTCATTTCTTAAAGCAAATGCCTTTGTTTCATTATATTTGTTGTTGTTTATCCTGCTGCCTGTTTGCCCTTATGCGGCACAAAATAAAATTTGAATTTCATCAACAAATAAGACACACAAAAAACTCTAAGGGAAAATGAAATGAAAAACAAAACAAAATACAATGTAATATAATCTAATATTGTATTAAGGTTTCCAAACAAACAAACCAACTGGGCGCATTACATGGTAAAAGGTGTTGTGCTGATAGTCAGAGAAGGTGGCTAAATGGCAATGATGAAGTCTTTTTTAGTTTTCTTAGTACAAATGTCGTGAAAATGCTACAGTTTTTTATGCGTTCATCGCGTTTTTCCTTCTTATGTAAGTTTGTTTCGTTCTTTCCATTTTGCAACAAAAGTAAATTAGAATTTTTCGGAATTTATGATTTCGCCACACATGCACGACGACACACAGTAAATTGCGTTTGTACTGACGACAGGCAACTGAGTAATAAAATATTAAACAAATACTAAAGGTCTGCTTAAATTTCTTTGTTTGTCCTGATGAAAATGTCGTCATTGTATTGTAGACTTTTTTGTAATGTTATTATTTCTTTTTTTATACTCTTCACGCATTGAATATGTTTATAAGTTATAAGTGTGTTGTGAAGTGTATTTGAACACACAAAAGGAGACATCTGAGACTTCATAAGGTAGATATATTTGAGATCAGCGCTACGAGAGAAGTTGATATAGCCACGTCCGCCTGTCTATATGTCGATCTGTCCATATGTCCGTCTGTCTGTCTGTCTGTATGCATTCAAACTAGTTCCTCAGTTTTTGAGATAGAGAGCTGAGATTTATTTTTACCATACGCAGTACATTTGTAGGGATCAGCCGAATCGGACCACTAGGTGGGGTATTCCCCATACAAACCTGGATCCAAATTCATGTTCTTATTAGAACAACTTTTTTGGTTTTTGTACTATAGAATTGAAATTTAATCGCTATAACCAGCCGTATAAATTTCAAGACCTTCGGACTATTAGGAGTGGCGTGAAGAGTATAACAACTTCGGCATTGCCAAAGTTAGTTTTCTTTTATATTGTTTTTCACTGGTTTTATTTTGTTTGTGTGCTTTTATTTTGTGAGATATGTTTTCCTTTTTGATTTGGATTTTTTTTTGTGTTTTGCTTTTACAAAAATTAGCATTTTTCTTCGTTTTCTTATTTTTGCCATGGTGGAGTTGTGTTTCCTGACATTGAAGCAACTAAGTATAATACTAAGTTGCGTGGTCCTTCGACTACTCCAATATGTTCGTTCATCCAGATCACAGATTTTGTAGCACAAAACAATGGAAGGCATCACAGCAACAATAACTTACCACTTCCTGAGGCAAATTAAACACACATCCATACTCATACTCACACTCTCACACCCTCACACACTTACTAGATGCCACATAACTAAATGTTTCTATGTCTAACATAATATATCCAGAGGATACTTTTAGTTCTCGTTTCAAATTCAACTCAACTGAACTCAACTCAATGCTTTAATTTACATTTTTAATGCCTTTTGCCTTTACCTTGTTGAGTGTCTATAGATGGCAGACATAGTCGGGGGGGGGGGGGGGGGAGGCAGAGAGAGAGAGAGAGAGAGAGAGAGAGAGAGAGAGAGGGGGTGAGAGATTGTATGATAGCATGGAACATTGAAATCCACTCAAGGATTATTGAGCAGTATGCATAGCTCAGTTTACTTACTACCTCATGCCATGTGCGTTATCGTCACTATTGTCGTAGTCAGATGTGTTGTGTTTATGGGGTGAGATTGTGCGACAGACTGTATTTATTTTTTCTAAGGATTTTCACATGCAAAGCACTTAAGCCGTTTCTCATTTCATGCGTACCTGCGTGCCACATTTCAATCTCTTGACTAGCATACTACATACAATACTTTTATTACTTCTACTTACTCCTCAGTAGTCATTCATACTTAGCTATTATTGTCTGCTTTTAAATAATTTAAATAATGGTAAATGTGCGTCCTCCGTATTGTCAGGAGTTCATGTCAGTTTTTGTCTTGGCATGGCATGGCATGGCATCATCATCATCATCATTTTTATTCGTTATAGTAAACGATATTTTAAATATTTAAATCGGATCAGGATCGATCATATAATTCTTTGTAACTGAGCCCCGAAAAATTGTTTCGCATAGTGAATAGTTTTCTTCTATTTTCTCATATTTGTTCCCATTCCTCATTCCCCATTATCCTTTTCTCAATTCACTGGTTTTACACTCTAAACATTTGGAGCTTTGCCAACAACTGTTGGTGACCATATTTTCTCTATGTTTTTGTTGTTGTTCATTATTGTTGTTGTCGCCTACTCCTTTGTTTGGCTCTCTTATTCATATTTTTTCCCATGTGAAGTGTTGCCAACTATTTTTCAACAATTACTTTATATTGTCAGGATAATAAAAGTTTTACTTTCTTTTTTTTTCGTGTCTCTTCATTCTTTGTTTTCTATTTTTTGGCAAAAATGTGACAACTTTCTCTCTCTCTCTCTCTCTCTCTCTCTATGCTTCGTTATTCGTTACTTTAGAATTTGTCTTGGCTTTATTTATTTGTTGCCTTATTGTGTGAGGCATTTTTATTGGCTGTCGCTTAGTCAAACAACCATCATGTATGGACAATTGTTATAGCATATTTCTAGGCGCATTGACAAATAACATCATTTGTATGCGTTCGCTGTCTATAATTGGAGTGTGGCGCCACTAGCATTGAGTGAATGAGTGAGTTTGATGATGTTTAGCAGCTTTGCTCTGAACAAATCGCTCGTTTAGTCACTGATTCGAATCAATTGTTATGCATGTTAATGATGGCCCACTTCAATGACAATGAGGGACAAGGGACAAGGGACAACAGACAAAGTCTTGTCCCTCTCTGTCAGAACATGATGTGACTTGAACATTGCTTTCTAATTTGCATATTATTGAACTCGTTCATTTCATTGCCGCTTGGCTCTCTTGTATCAGTTGACAAAGGACACTATTTGATATGAGAGCTTAGGATTTGTAATTAAGTGCTAATTATTGCTTAAGGGTGGCAGTAAATAGAACATTAAATAAAGGATACTCGTACTTTGTTGAAAACTAAAATGAGAAAAGAAATTAATATAAGGAATAGGAATTTCCAAAAGTGTAGCATATTTTCAATGATTGAATGACATTAACCAATTTTTGTTAAAATAATTCATTCAACAAGCTTAAAGCTTAAATTTTATGTTATAAAATTCATTCATTCACTTAATGATTTCTTATAAATTCAACATAAAGTAAGCAATTCAAAATCCTTGCCTGATTTTATTTTAAGCTTAAACTAAACCTTCTTCTTTCTGTTAGTAGTTCAATTCAGTGCAGCAATTCATCAAGCTCAAAGAAAACAGGACTCATCATCATAATTACCATCAACATAATCAGCATCATCATCATTTAACTTGGGATACTTTATACTTTTCTCCTTTTTTCTGTGTTTTCATATCGTCATTATAAATAGATTCAAAAAACATCTTCACTCACTCAAACAGCCACTTGATTCAACTTGTTAGCCTTGGAAGATACTTCTATTCGTTTACTATTCTATGAGGTCGTTATGCCATGCTGAGTAAGTCATAAGCACCATATGAGGTTTAGTTATGCAGAATTCAATGTGCTTCTGATCTGTTTCCCTGCCAGAGTCCTTGTTGCCTTCAATTCAACATAATTTTATGTGCAACAATTTTAAGCAGCATAATTTCGTAAGAACTTACGAAACTTAATTCTCTCTCACTCATCGCATCCACTACATAAATCTAAATACTTAATATTTTATATTTAAATTCCATTTCGTGGCTCATTAGAGTTTTTATCTTAAACGTGTTATGTCAGTCAGTTAATGCTTCGTCTGTGTGTCTATGTGTGTTCATTGTCCTTAATGTTGTTATTAATATACGAGTATGTGTGTGTTTTTGTCTATTTTGTTAAAGAAACAAAGCTGGCAAATGCCGATGCCAAGGCATTAAAATGTAATTAGGATGTGTAACAAGAGCGCTAATGTATTTGTGTGTGTGTGTGTGTGTGTAGGAAAAGTGAATGTCATAAATAGAGAGAAGGAGAAATGAATGGATGGTGAAGAATGATGATGGTTTCAATAGACGTGTAGTCATGTGTGGCATATAAACATATTTATTGCCAATGCCTGATGCCTACTTGCCTCAAAATGACTACCGCCGTCATGTGGTGTGTGGTGTGGTCTTCATATGTGTGCACGCGTGCGTGAGTGAGTGGGTCGATGAGTATTCGTGAGTGTGTTTTTGACAGCAGAAGCGCGTAAATTTTCCTTATTAACGACAAAATAAACCCCACTCAAGAGTATGCGACGTAAATTACCTGAGCTCTGATGCTGGAAGCTGGCAACAGGAAGCGTTCAGCTTGAGCTGAGTTGAGTTAAGTTGAGTTAAGCAATAGAAACTCAGTTTCTTTTCTCTACTTTTCCTATGTCATCACTACTATTATTGTTGTTGTTGTTATCCTTGGCGGTGTGCCATAATAAACAGATAGTCTGGCAGGCAGGCAACATGTGTATTGAAGTTTATTGAAGGCAAACTTATACACACACACACACACTCACGCACTCAAAAGTATCTTGTGAGTATCTGTGTACTTATATAAAGTGTGTGAGCAACGTGCGTTGCTTGCTAATTTGTTAAATTACGCATAATAAGTGTTTATGATGTTGTGAGCTGGCATTTTACCATCAAAAATTGACATTGAGTAGATTACAAAACAGCCGAGAGAGAGAGAGAGAGAGAGAGAGGAAAATGAGAGTCCTAGAGAGACAGAGCTCAGTACTCTCACTGACTCAGAAGAAGAGGAAGAGGAGAGAGACGTCATATAGAATTGAGTAGGCTAAAGGCAAAAAATCAATTAAATTGGTGTTAATTGAAAATATCACGCATACTCCAACCACATGCTGTGACTAAAGTTGGAAATAAATCGTTTGTAATTTGGAAAGTTTTGTTAGCAAGAAATCTCCTCAATGATGAGTAACTTGGTAGAAGATATTAATAACTCGGAAAAGTTTATGAATTCTTCAAGGATGAAATCTTATCAACTGAGTTAATTAATTTTTCATACATCACATCATTTTATGTGGAAATAATTAAGAACATATGTTGACATTAAACATGTGTACATACTTTAATATGAGGGTTGAGGGAAAAATACGTGTACTTTTCCTATTCACTTGAAGTATTATAAAATTTCAAAGGTTTATTGCTTCTGGATTAATGTATCACAATATGATCACAGCTCATGATTCAGTTGATCAATTTATGAGCTGATTTGTTCTATAAAAAGTTATTAGAAAAACAAATTGAGACAAGAAATGTTTACTTAGCTTTCGCTTTTCTGGAAATCTTTATGTGAAAGATGATGATGCACCACACTCAGTTCAAGCCAACATGAAGAAAGTCGATGAAATCATGGAAAACGTTATGCATAACCAGCATATTGGCAGTCATAATATGACTAACGAATTTAACATCAACAACAAATTAATTTTATCGTCCAAGTTTCATTGTGAAGCTAAAATAAAATATAATATACAGAAAAAACTTAAATAATAACAAACTGCTTTAAGTTTCAAAGCATTGATTGAAACATAGGCCTATTAATTGTGGTTATAGCGATAATAGAAGTACACACTCTGCGAAGATTTGAACTGTCTACCATCAGTTCTGTGACAGATGGACGACAGCTAGGCTTAGTAATAGGGTCCTAAAAACCCTAAAAAGAAGCTTGATATTTGGGTGCCTCATGAGTTGAATTAACAAAATTTAGTCGAAGCGAGATTAAGCTTCACAAACATTAGCAAAGCCACGATTAAGACAACGGTGGACGGTGAAGGGATGAAGGGTATCGTCTATCATGAGCTATCATGAACTGCTAATAATTAATATGGTTGAAGCAAACAATAGAGAAAAAAATACCAGAATTGGTCAATAGAAAGTTAACAATGCAACGTCAGATTATCAATTGTTTCGATCTCGAATTGGTAGCAGAATATTGGTTCCAGAGAGGCACTTAGGACCACTGAAATTTTACACTGATGGAATAATGGTTCTAGTCGAGAAATGGTAGATGATGGGCGACAATGTGAACAATACAAAATTAAAATTGAATTGCAAGAAATGATGCGAAATTATACTTAAAAATGCCGCATATTTCTACTTAATCATATATTTGGAGGATTCTTAACAAGGGGTTTGCACAAAATACTTGAATACTATTTCCAAGCAATGGGAAGCGATTAAGATGACAGACCCCAAAGATGAATACCATATGTCCAAGATGATGATTGATTTGTAAATTGTAACCCAGTTTAGTCTGTGTAACTTTGATTTACATATTTTAGTAACCACGGTATTATGTCGTCTCCATGTAAAGCTTCTGTCTAGAAACATAACTCCACCCATGTTAACTGTATGACACCTGTCGCGACTTAGCTTAAAGCAAAAGTGTTGAGAGTTCATCTATGAAAGTTGTTTATATAGTTTTGGGTATAAGTTGCTGCTTGAACTTTGTTGTTGTTTCATGTTGACAACGATGAATTGTCAGCAAACTGTGCCACCATTGAATCTTCATCCTCGACTACTGTATAGTGATGAGTCCGAGGACGCTGCCCTGTGGTACACCCGTTCCAATGTGATGGATAGATGATCTATCATCCTTCACCTCAACCATGAAGTGACAATTCAACAAGTGAAATTTGAGTAGAAGACACTACCAGTCTTGCAGATGTTTCTTGACTTTGACAAATAAACTCTCATGCCAAAATCTATCCAAAGTTTTTCATACATCTAGGAATACAACAGAACAATTTTTGCCATGGGAAGGACAAATAGAAATCGTTTGAGTGGTCACTGCTTAATCTCGATTTTCTAAAACAGCTGATTAATTCGTAGATAAAGAAAACAAATTATTTCCTAACTTGACTCTAAAACAACCAAGAATTCAGGAAGCAAGACTAGAAAATATATTAATGTAAGTTTTCGAAAAGTTAATGGGATCATGGTTAGTTAATGTTCTTCAACAATTTTTCTTCATTTACTAAAAAACAAAAAATCATTTAATTTTGTTTTGTCCCAAAATCATCATCTATTCACATTTGCAGCTGTTAACTCAAACCGTTTGCCATATGGGAAAATTCACAGCTGTTAAAATAGTTTTTCATTTTTCATGATTTTATTTATAGTTTGTATGTATTCTGTGTGTTCTGTTGAAAATATTAAACAAAGCGGTCAAGGCATCTTTCTGTCTTTTTGGGATTTGCTTTGTTGCCTTGTTGTCTACTTTTAATGTGCAACTCACGTTTTCTCTTTAACACTTTCGACGTGGACACCTAAATAGAGAGAGAGAGATGAAGAAGAAAGGGAAAATTATAAAAAGAAAAAACTATTGTCTAAATGTGGAGAATGGAGAACAAAACCCACTCGAGCGCTTGAGTAAGTGAGTTCATTGTCTGCTAAAGTCTGCTTTGACTTTGAGCACTTCACTTTCGGGTCATGTTCATCTGTTTGTTGTTTTGTTTCTTTTTTTTTAGTTGTTATTGTTGTTTGTTTTGTTTTCAGGATAATTCATCTAAGTCGAATGAGAACTCACGTCAGAAGCAATAAAGTTGCAAACGATGATGCTTAAAATGTAGAAATGTTGTAGAAGGCAAAAGATAGAAAATGGTTGGGAGAGTAAAATTCTATTATTAATGATGCAATTGACATGCGAGCCATGACTAAAATACACAGGAGAAACACATACGAACAGCAGTTACGCAGTAAGGACGCAGGATGACGCACTGCGGACATGGCACACAAACACAGATATACATTCACACAAGTACACAGATACAGACAGCTGATTCAACCAAAGCTAAGAAAAGCAAAGCCAGGGAATGTAATGTAAAACAAAATGAATTGGATGCTTTGTTTTGTTTTTTTTTTAAGTCGCCTTCTGCTAATTCTGAGGAGATGAAAAATGTCCTTTTGTTTGTCTCTCTGGCTGTCAGTCGTTGTATTCTCGTCTGCTTCTGGTATCCAATCGACCATGCGTGCTAAGCTGAGGTCATGTACATGAAATGACATAACACATGACTCTTCTAGCACATTTTACTTGTTATTTGTTGTTGATATTGTTCTTCTTCATCAATTTCATTTCATCCCCCTCACCATTATCTACTCATCACTTGTGAAAATGTTTGCAAATGTTGTTCCTTAGATTTTTGTGAAGAATTTTGTTTTAGTCTTGTTGCTTAACTTGGCCATTTCAGTTTGCCAGATATGTAAACTCACTTTATGTATGATCGACCTCCTTTTATGTTGCGCCATGCAGTCATTTCTTTTTTATACTTCACTTGAATTTTCTTTTTAATATTGTTTTGTTTTGATTTTCTTTTGTTTATTTCTTTATCTTTTCTGTTGATTTTGTTTACTTTGATAATATGTTGTTAAAGTTTCTCCCGAAAAGAGTGGGTGGATGCCTTCGCTTTTGTCTTGTGTTGTCCTGTTTTTCCTGTCTTCATATGAGTTTTTATTGCTCGGGGATTTCCTGTGCATCCGATTCAATAAAAATTTAGTACGTGTTGCTCGGGTTAATAGTTGTTTTGCTGTCTTTGCTGTCTTTGTTTCATTTCTTTCTTTATTTTGTTTTGTTTTATTACCTCTGACTTCTCTCCACTTATGTTTACTTATACATTTGAATGATTTTTCTTATTTTCAGGTTGCCTTGCTCGTTGAGCAATCTTCATGGTCCTTTTTTATGCCTCACTCAACCCTCACTCACTGACTCATTCATATGTATGAAGAAGGTATGTATCTATGTATGTGTGTATCTATGTTTGTATGTATGTGTGTGTGTGTGTGTGGACTAAACATGTTTATTTAGTAATCGATGCTTTTTTATATTGTTGCTTACTTCCTTAATGTTTGTCTTTATTTAGGGCTAATAGAAACACTCAAGCGTTTGACTAAGTTCTTTAAGTCATATCAATGAAATTGTAGTGCGCATTTAGGCGCATTTAAGTTTATGACCACACAACAAATTAAAGTGATCTATGTCCCTGTCTATGTGTTCTTGAATGAAACTATTTTTGCAGGGAGCCAGCAAGTTTCTAAGCATTTGGCCTTGGTCAGCTTTCGTTGGATAAATCGAGCTTAAGCTGAAGTTGGTTAGTATGGGCAGTGAGTGACCAGTGGTCAGTTCAGTATTCAGTGTTCAGTGAGTGGAGCCCATAAAGTAATGCAATTAAAATTGTTTGCAAACGAGTTTGTCAACTTTTCCTTTTGACCAAATTTAAAGCGAAGCAAATAACTGAAAGGGGGAGTGTTATGCGTATGCATTAGAAACATACAGAATCGTCATGATTGTAGTAGATCATGATGATGATGGAAACTAACGAGTCACATGCCACTATCTACCCAACTACAGAGTAGAGGAATACACATTGCATATGAGAAATAATAAGAAGCATGACAATGATGACTATGACAACGATGACATTCAAATGGCAAAAATAGCAGCAGCTGAGCGCAAAATAAATATGAAAAGCACAAGCAAATGAAAGAAAGAAAGAGAGAATGAATAAAAAGTAATATGTATGTTTAAATAGAGTTGAAGCTTGTTGAAAGATCTAAGGGCTTATGGGGGTTTGAAGTTCGCTTGTGCGCGGGTTAACAAGATAAGCAAATTTACATGAATCATAGAAAAGTCAATTTGTAAGTGAGCGAATGCTAAACAACCACGAAAAATGGAACAACTAAAGTACAACAAAAACAACAGCAACAACAACAACAATAAGAAAAAGGAAAGTAATAGCAAAAGCAAGAACAACTACTTAACATGCATGTTAACATATTTGCTTAAAAAACAAGTTCCTGCCAAACATACAAAAAAACAAAACATGAAGAAGTCAAAGCAAAAACTTTGTATTGCAAAACGCATGGAGTAAATATCGCGCATACGCCATGCTGTTGCATAAAAATCTACTTGTATAGAAAATGTAAAAGTGGCAACAAGAAGATCTTAGAGAGAGAGAGAGAGACTACTAACTCTGAGTCAATGCAGTGCTATCAGTTTTCACTCCTTGTGCGATGCGCGATGTGGCATGAACTTTTGCTATTTGTCTGAGCTCAAAACTTGCAGCTGTTGTTGCGCGTTGAAGCTGAAAGCAAAGCAAAAGGGTAAATAAATACAAATAGAAACAGCAATGACAACAAAAACACTAAGGGTAACATGAAGAAAAAAAAACAGTGAAAATTGTAAAAATTAAGTTAGTTTAAGTGCATTATATCTCTATTTTTTGTTGCAAAATGATACAAAAAAAAAAAGACTGGAAAAGAAAAATAGAAAAAAAAATTGAAATAGAAATAGCGTGAAATAGAGTACAATTCCCAAATGTGAGAATGTGTAGTTTCATTGAGTTTTTGTGTATCTTTGCTACAAGGACATGACATTCATTGCAACATCCTTTGTTCGTTCTTTTGTTTGTTTTTGTTATGCTTCGTTGGTTTTGTATTGTTGCATGTTTCACGCATTCAATGTATAAACTAATTATGTCTTGTTGCATACAAATACAAGGAGGAAATGCAGATGAAGGAGCAAGGAGCAGATAACACAGGAAAAGTTGAAGGCAGCTTAAAGCAACAAGAAGGTGAGAAGAAATTTATATGAAACTATTTTACGAAAGATACGAGTATCAAATTCATATATGTAAAACACATGATGCATGTGTAAGCAAAGAAAAGAAAGCATCTTTTCATGCAGCAAGGTTGCATGGTATACAATAATAATAAAGAAGAATAGATGCCCATCAGAAAAGACATTGCATGGCATTTAATCTAACAACACCATACAATGGCATATTGCACAAAAAAAGTGGTCGAGACTTGAATGCTTAAAGCGCTTCGACGCTATTGCTGTCAGATACTAACAGGCAAACCGCGTCTTGTTGTATTTGTGGCTGAGTCTGTCTGTTGTGTTTCTGTCTGTGTGACTTTGCTTGCATCTTTATCAAATTGAATTGTAGCCGCAAAGTTGCTTGAATGATGATGATGCTGTTGTTATGCTTGCATGCATCTTTCAATACACCAAGTAGGAAGCATTTTGTGGCAATGGAAGACATAGGAAGTGTGCACTGTGACTCGTTAAGTCATTGTTCTTCTTGAGGTTTTTCTTCTTCCATTTGTTTTTGTTATTTTGCATAACAATTTATTGCCATTGCTCTTGTTGTTTTATTGTTTCTACTTGCAACTTAAACTGGCGATTCTATTTGTTGTGTGTGTGGTTTATCATTTTTATTGTTGTTCCAGAAATTGACTGCGCTTCACACATGGTTGAAATAACTGACTACTTCTCCCCCATGCACCACTTGCTTGTTTCTATGTAAGTTCACACTGGGGTAGCCCATGACTCAGTTAATGGGGGCGGTGGGTGAGTGTTTAGCCCTTCACTTCAACGTATACGTAATATTTTGTTGTCGTTTTTTTTTTGTTAGTTCACCCGTCTTTTTTCTTTTCCGTTACGAGCATTCATTCGTTAACACATTTTGCGCCACTTTAACGCGTTTCTGAGTTACAAAAAAATAAAAAAATGAAAAAATTGAAAAAACGAAGAGAAAAATTATGTGCGCCGGAATTGACTTGAATGCAGCATTGACTACGAGGAGAGTATGATAAGATTCTACTTTTAACAAAATACACGGCAATTGTTCAATTGTTTAATGTCTTTCGAAAAGTAAACTGCTTGCTACAAAATCTTAATAATAGTAGTTTCTTTTTGTATTTAATTATTTTTGTAAATTTATTAAATTATTAAATTAAATTGCTTCATGTTTAGCGTAGTGAACTGCATAGCAAATTTTTATGATTTAAAATAATACTGAAATTTGTATGAAGTCTGTAACATCTTTCTTAGGGAAGATCATGCGGTTGATGCATTTGCATGCCATGTTGAGCAGCGAGTGCGGGTTGGTATGCATAGAAAGAGACTGTTGGATACATTGATCACCCTGTTTCATTTTAACCTTGTTGCAAACACAATAAAGAAGACAAGTCATGATCATGCCTCCTAAATTTAATGCAACTGAAGTCAAATTGGTGTAATTGCATTGTGTCGATGGTAAAGTTGGTCTCAATAATTAGTCCACTCGGTTTATCTCCAAAATAAGTTGGTGATGACATTGCCAAGGCTGCATTTGATTGGAAATGGATTGAAAAACACAATCTGTCTGACAAGCAATCGTTTCTGATGCTCCTTCAGCAACATCTTTGATTATTAAATCTCTGAAGGAACCACCTTGTGATGGGAAGAAACAGAAGAATATTGACATTTCTTTCGATTATATTTTGTCTCTTACCAGCACATGAGACTCAGATTCATGGCACGAGAACTGATTGAAATCTGTAAAGAAGTTCTTGGAACAACGCAGAGCGTTGGCTGCTCTGTTGATGGAAGTTCTCCACACGTTATAATTAATGACATCAATCGTGATTCTTTCGATGTCCCATCAGAATAAATGCTTTTTACATTTTACAGTAAATAAAAATGAGACAACACTTGATTTAATTAAACATCTATTACCGTTGACTATTAAGGCTCTATGCAGCGTGATATTTCTGACGAACCAAGGGGCTGTGATTATTTGGAGAGCCTTGTTTTGGCCTGCAATGTGGCTTTGTTGAAGACGGCAGAGGTGCACAACGCCCAAGTTGGTGCGATCACTTGCATATATATTACCTTTTTATTGTTTAACGATGGTTTAAAATACGAAAATATAAGAAAATTACAAGTAACTGAAAATGTTGCTTGTGTGGAAGATCCCTTGTAGTCTGACCGTTTGTTCCCGTGGCTGTGACTCAACTGACTTGGTTATCTTTCTTCCTATTTGATCAGTGGATCAAGGTTATCAGCTTCTTTCCAAGGCTGCAGACTGAGTATCCCTCACAGAATCAGCGCACCGTCATGACTGAGAGTAAAATCTTGATAATTACTGCTCTTTGTATGTTTATGACGATCCCTGCTCTTGGATGATGTTGAATGGAAACTATGAAGTGTCAATGTAGTTGCTTCATAATTTGTTTCTAAACTATATACATCTGTAAGTGTTTGAGTTTGAATGTAGTAGCTTGCATATTTTTTCTATTTTGAAGCGTTTTATTGTGCGTAGTGCAAGCGGCTTATTCTGAGACGCTGCCTTCATTCATTTATGCCATTTTTCATATTTTTCAGTTATTTTTTCAGTCATTTTAATGAAAAAAGTGAATAAAGCAAACATTTGCCAAGTTTTGAAATTCGAAAAGCCTTTCTTCTTTCATATAAGAGAGACAGACAGGAGAGAGAGAGAGAGAGAGAGAGAGACAGAGAGAGTAAAGATGCATTTTTCCTATATCAAGTGAAAGGCTTCATTGGCTTAATATGCTTAGATAGACGCATGTCAAACAAAGTTCATTTCATTCATTGTGTACACAATATACAAACTTTCTGAAACTCACATAAATTTAACATTTGATTCGCGTTTCCATGTTGGCATATTAAACTTTTTTCCTCATTTAATTTCCATTCAATGGATATCAACAAAGTCTTTATGTTGATTTTTGCCTTTAATTCTGTTTTTATCCTCTTTAATCTCTTAACAAATTTTGTTGTTTTTGTTTATATTGTAGTATGTTCAAAGTGCCGCCTTTAGAAATAATAGTTATCAATTTCATTGATTGCTTAGTTTTTCCTATTGAATTTCATTTCTATCTATGGCAGATTCATGCTGAAAGTGTTTTGTCACGCCAGAATGCATCTAAGTACGAGAAACTATCAATGCTAATGAAAAATGCCACACTCAGTAGCTTGTGACTTGACCAGATTTCCAGACTTTTGTTGCACTGATTCAGAACACTCGACTTCAGTTTCGGTTTGTGGTCTTTGTGGGCTGCTACTTTTGATAAGTTTGTTTTGTGATGCTGTCAATCAGCATTCACTAACTTATTCAAGCGTAATGAAGTCAAATGATTGTCATAGAGAGAATGTGATGATGATGATGATGATAGTCTGTTTACCATACTTGCAATGCCATTAGGAAAACTAGTTCAGCCAATCATTTGAAACAAAAGAGGAGGATAGTCAAATACATTTAACTATTAAGTATAAGGGAAGCTTTAAGAATTACTAACTTAAGTTATAATTACATAATCAAGAAACAGAATAAGATAATAAAGAAATATGTTATGTTATTTTATTGTATGAAGAGTGGACAGTCACCTTGTGTTCTTAAATGGGTTTGCATATGTTTTTCTATGTGTGTGTTGTGTAAGCCATCAAAAGAAGCAAAAACTCATTAATTTTCTTCAGCTTCAAACCTAAAATGAATAATGACGTTGACGACAAGGACACGTAAACACACACACACACACACACTCAGAGTCTTAAGACCACAGACCAGAGACTGATGTCTGCCAATCTAAGACCAAACCAGAGACCACAGACCAGAGAGAGTAAGAGTAATACTAGTATCATGTATCTGCTTATAACATTTAAAATTTAAGCTAAAACAGATAAAATGTGTTGAGTTGTTAAGACACCAAGGATATTCAATCATTACTAAACTATCCTCTCGACTTAAGCGGGTCGAGCTGCCTATTTCATGTCTTTGTGGTTTTTGGCATAGTCTTACATGTATCTTTATCTATTTAGATCTATGATTTTATCCTTTACTTTACTTAACTGTAGATATTGTTGCTGATAAGAGAAACCTTGTTCTTATTGTTTGTTATTCGTCATTTTGGCCAAAAGCAAAGCAAAGCAAATGAATCCCAAAAACAAACCAAAACTACAAAAATAACAAACTGGCAAAATTTCATAAACTTTTTTGCCTCTTTTACTTATCTCGTTTACTCATATTTTTTTTTATTTTTCCTTCTCTACTACATCTCCATTTTCATCATCATCATTTTTTGTTGCTCAGCCCAATTGCAAAACTTTCTCTTTTCTATTGTGTTGCCTTCTTCCCATGAATGGATGGATGCATGGAAGGAGAAATGGAGGGAGGCCTACCGTGTGCCAACGCCTACAATATTTTATTATTGTTGTACTTTTTGCTCCTTCAGCGCATTTAAACTTTTTACGGTCAACTGGGGTTGCCACTTGTTATTGTTGCTACTCTGCTATATTTAGTATCGCTTGGATCTTCTATGCAGGCTGCCACCTTTTCATTAATATTGTTCTTTTGTTGTTGTTCTATAAAGTTGAAGTGCCACTTGGTGCTTGACCCGACTTGCTTTGACCCCTTTATTGTCTTCATTTTCAAGTGTCACTTCCTTTCTGCTTCTCTTGTAAGTTGCTCGCTCAAGTGATTTATTTTTGCAATATAAATAATTTTTTTCTCATTGCGTTTAGAGAGAAGTAAATAAATAAATAAATAAATCAAGTGAGTGAATGAATTACTTAATTAACGCACAACAAAACCGGAATCATTTTAATTATGTGTCATTTTGGTTTCTACTTCATGATTTCCTTCTTTCTCTCTGAGTTTTTCTATATAAACCGGAAATGCTGCTTTGAACTCTAAAGTGAAGTGTCATTGAAAATGTCATCGTTGGACACTTTTTTCAAATTGCATTTTACTTACTACTGACTACAGACTACAGACATATGTTTGTATATTGTATAACGATTAAGTGTACTTAGTATAGCATCAAGTGTACTTCCGTTTTGTCACGCTCAATGGATGATGACGATGACTTGACTTCCGGTTTTAAGCAACCAACGCACGTTTTGGCGATAAAAAGCGATGCTTGATAACATTTTAAGCTATCCGGGTGCTGGTGTTTGAGAGTGAAAATGTATTGTAAAATCAGTTAACAGAAAGTTAGAGTTGGTGAGTCAGAAAAATGAAGTCAATGAAAATGTCTACGAAACGACAATTTCCACACTAAACGGATATAAAGCGATTTTACACGATGACAGCATCATTTCCGATCAAAGGTGATGAAATGAAGTATGAAATGGTGTTTTGGAAGTAAGAGGTGACCCAAAGAAAGCTTGGAGTAACTTAAGTGCACAAATTTTGATGACGATGACGTTGACGAGAGAAGAAATAATGAACGCACTTTAATTGCAGTCATTAATTAACAAGGCAAGGATACAAAATGAGAGAAAGTGTCATAGCATACTTAAAGATTAAGTGTACATGTGTATTCTTGATTTTCACTCTTGTTGTTGGTTGTTTTTTTTCATTATGTTCTAAATAAGCCAATTAAGTTTGAAAAGAAAATGCTGTTGCTGGCAAAACATGGCGACATCCGTTGAGTCAGGAAAGAAAAGAAGGACAAGTGGACTGAGTCACATTTGCGTGCATAATGAAACAGTTTAACAACCGAAGAAAGTTGTGTTGACTTGTTGCAAAGAAATAGACGGAAGGGAGAGAGAAAGAGTCCGAGGCATGTGACAGTTGCCAGAGTTTGGCACATTAAAAATGAAAAATTAGCTAAGCAAATAGACTTCAAAACTGCGACCAACCAACAACAAAACCAACCGACAATTTCCAAGACCAACACCAACACCAAACTTAAGAAAAAGAAAAATATTTCTAAAGAAGTTTCACACAGTTTTATTTACTCTAAGGAAACCAACCAAAGTAACCAAAGCAGCCAAACCAATAGTGAGAACGACCAAGTGGAAGTTCTAACAGTGTCGTCGTTAGTGTTAAGACTCTTAGGTATGAAGTCTGAGCCGACGCCACAGGAGAAGTGACATTACAGCAGGTGTGAAGGCATTTACAACAATGTAAATTATGCAAAATAGACATGGACACATAGACACACAGACAGACAGACTCATGGTGAGATGGAAACACGAGTGGATGAGTGGATAGACAAATGTATGGAAAAGTAAAAAGGTGTCAAGTCTAAAGGGACGCATGGCTTAAAACATGTTAAGTAAAATGTTTTGGGGTTTGTATGAGTGTTTTAAACAGTCTTGCACAGTGGGCTGTATACATAAATCATAGGTGATAGATTGCAATATTTTAAGAAAGAATTTTAAAGAAATTTGCTTTGATTTGTATAAATTTCTCATTTATTATTTTTTTGCCATTGACTCGTCTTCAAATCTTGAACCACTGTAACTCATAGAAATTTGTTTTTTTGGTTTGTTTTACCTTTCCTCACTGATTTAGTGAATTTGTTTGTACGCTTTGACAAGATTCCATGGGATTGTTTATGCCACAGTAACAAAGTTGCACGTTGCTGAGATGTTATTTTTTCTGAACTGATTTGCATACGCAAATCTTGTGGGAAAATAGATTTTTATGCTTAAACGGCAAAAGCTTTACGAAAAAAACATGAAGAATTTCTCATCATCATCATCATCATTATCATTATTGTCATCATTATGCTTAACATGATAATCAACATCAATCGAGATAGAACTTTATCAACATAACCATCATCGTCATCATTTTTTGTTTTGTTTTGCATTTCAAGCTTTCTTTTTGGTTTGGGTATTTTTTTTCTTGACTAAACTTGTGTAGAAGGAAAATATTAACCCATTTGGCCCATCTTGCACTCAATTGTGGTAGATTTCCTTCTTTTATTTTTTTAGAAATATGTGACATGTGTGGATTGGATTGGATTGTACGAGAAGTATGTGAATGAAGGCATTTTGAGTTACGAAGGCAAATTTGCATTGTGTGAATTGCTTCCGTTGTTTTGTTGTTAATAGGATACACTAAATCTTTGTCACACACACACACACACACACACACACAGGCACTTACACATACTGACATCATTTATATACTTGTATATATTCATACAAGTACATGAGTATATAACTCATGATACAATGTACTTTACCTCTTTTCTCCTTTCATGTCTCATTTTTTCTCAAGCCAAGTGGTTTTTGTTTCTTTTCTTTTATACCTTTGACCTTTTTTTTCTTCTTTATACAAGAATTTTCTAAGATTTTTTTCACTGATTTACTTTACGCATAGACGAATTTACAATGCTTATGAAAAAAAGGAAAGTGACAGAGCAAAAGAAATGAAAAAAAACTCAATGGAAATGGCACCAAGTTTATGCCAATGGCTGCGTTTTTCTATGCCAGAGAACTGGAGAGTTTAATAGATGAAAAGATAAGGGATACAATAATGGACAAAAGGAAAGGAGAGAGGAAGGCAATAATTCAAGTGACTTACACCATAAAGAGTTGCCATTTAGCTAGTGTTGCCACGTAATTCACAAAGTGTCGCGCAATTACATAAAATGGACGCACGCAAAATGGCAATGGAAATGTAAATGGAGATGGCAATGGCAGGAATAATGGCTGTCTAGCTAAGCAATTTCGCTCCATTCCTGTTCTTCGTGTAAATTGCTTGAATGGTTGGCAGCTTTGGGGGAAAATTAGGCAATGAAATATGTCTTTTTCTCAAGGGTTGGGCAAGAAAACCTAACCAAAGCAAACCAAACTAAACACACAAGTGATGAATGACCCTAAGAGGTTGTTTTTGTTTTTCTCTTGTTTAAGTGTTCTTCGGATTAACTTTTATTGCCATAAAGAAAAAAAAAACACATTTTAAATGGAATAAAAATCGAGCTACTTTGCATAATTACTTAATTTACTTAAAGGAAAAATCAGAATCAGAATCAGAATCATAAATGAAAAAATCACACAAAGAAAAGAAAAAATACTTAATTATGTAAACAAAATAAAAACAAAAATATTGTTGTTTAGATAATTTCTTTTATTTTTTCTTTAAATACAACCAAAGTTTTGTTTCTACTTTGTTTTGTTTTATGTTTTTATTTTTTCGTGTTTTTTGCTTTTTGCCTTTTAATTAAGAATGAAAGAGGGAGGGGGATGAAGAGGTCTGAACCATGGACTTATGCCATTAGCAGATTCCATTGTATCTTCTCTCTCTCTCATTGACTTGCTATCTACTCATTATGTCTGTCAAGAAATTTGCCCTCCCTGTTATTCAAGTCAAATCAAACCAATCCAAAACAACCCAGCCAAACCCAATTGTCTATTTGTTGGTCTGTTCATCTATCCATCTGTCTAATTGTCTGTCTGTCGTTCTGTCTGTCTTTCTGCCTCTCTGTCTGTCTGACTGTCAATCTATTTGTTTATCTATTTATTTCGCTATCTGTCGGCGCACTTCTGCTTAGTGTACTTATTTGTTTTGCTTGATTTTTTCGCTTGTTTACATATTAAGTGTTTCTTTCCGTTGGCCAATGGGGCAGGAGAGGCAGAAAGGCAAAGGTATGATAATTTTCTGTTTTATCTAAACAAACGCAAAATGAGGAGCTGCTCGTGGTAAAGTGAATAAATAAATATATAGAGAGGAGGAAAAATATTATGAGTAAAAAATAAAACACAAAAATAAATGAAAAATAGTAAAAAAATATAAACAGAATTAGATGAGATTCTTAGAAAAATTGCCAAGTGTTTGTTATCTACTATTTTTATAATTTGTGGTTTTTCTTTTTGATGACATGTTGATGTTATTTATGCTGTTTAAGTTATAAATTCTCATTTATTTTTATGTTTATACGTTTAACGATTTATCGATATAGTAACATCAATTTTGTTTATTTGAATAGAATACTAGGAAGTCATCTTGGTCCATTATTGTTTAATCTTCTTATAAATGATCTTCCTCTTTCCTTTAATCATTCTCGCGTTCTGTTGAATACTAATAATATGAAACTCTGTCTATCGTTTAGTAGATTACAAGAGGATCTAATCTTATTACATTTTATCCTCGATTTAAGAGTAAGAAAAATCAAAACCGCCTTGCTGATCGCTTGGCAGAAGGCTTCCTGGTTTTATCATGAGCTTATCCTTGTGGTCCATCTCTCTTTGGTTTTGAACTGTGAGGTAGTTTGTTTTGTGTGAATGCAGCGAAGCAAAATTTTTGAAAGGTTTTTATAATTCTTCCCTTGGCCCTTTTCTGAGCTTAGGTAAAGCTCACTACTCACTGGAGGAGTTAAGAGGGTTAATTCATTTGTTGGAAATGTAAAAATGAATCCCTTATATCTCACATAATTTTGTAACAATGGTAATCTTTTAAAGCTAAACTGTGATTAATACATATTTACGACGTTTCATCGTTTGAAGCCTCATTTATTTTCCTACTCAATAGACAACAACTCATTGGCGAGAGTATTTACTTTCACTTACCTTGGAATCAATATTGACTCTAAACTTAGTTGAAACTAACCAACTAACCATCATATTTTTTAGATATTAATAAAGGTGAAGAACATTTTGTGGTTTTATTAGTCTAAAGAATTTAATAATCGTTTCAATAATAAGCTTTTGTTCATCTGTCTAGTCCACCCAGTACTCGAGTACCTTTCGTGCGTCTAAAGCCCTCAATATAGGAAATATTAAGATGAGTCTCAGTACAGAAGCATCTCCCACTTTTTGTACTATGCAGTTTAAACTGGTTCTTTGCTACGAGTATATGTTTGCGCATCATACTTCTTCTTATAGATCTTCTATCATTAAGAATTCGAAGAATATCTCTATGTGTAAAGATTTATTAGGGGTAACCCTGAGATGAAATTGTTTGAGTACAGAAAAAGATGAAGATTGATTGTCCGAACTCTGTCTTTCAGTGACCAAGTAATCAAAGTAACATAAATGAGCAATATAATCAAGTGAGAAAAGGAGGATATATGGTAAATAAGATCATGACATAGAAAATAGTTAAGCTGACTTACAACCGTTTCTAGTTACTTAGTTTGTTAAGCAAGTGGAGTCTGATAAAAATAAAATTTCAGTCGCAAGCAGAGACATTGATCTCCAGTCAATACTAGTTGCGATAGCTCACTTTCTATCTGAACATAGTAACGGGGTAGCAGCAACAGAGCGAAAGGCGACTTAGTCATTAAGAGCTTGAACATTTGGTATAAACTTTCTGCCTAAGCTTCAGGTGTTTAAGATTTGTCAGGACTTTTGTGGTAACTTAGATTTTGTGTCCATTGTCATATAACTCATATCACTAGAAATATTGTTCTTCCTTGCTCTCGGTATGTGCACAGCGAACTTAGCCTTACACCATAAATTGTATTTCGCGTATTATGTCTCAATTAAAGTAGTTTATATCACACCCTCTCTTCTGAGATTTCGCCCATTACTCTTAATGCTTTAGTTCTTCTACACCTTCACCTGTCTATCTTACCGTGATTGAACCTGAGCGACTCAATTTGGATGATGTAGCCACCCTTTATCTTCCCAACATTAGTCTCTGTCTACACATTGGCTGTGAATATGGGGCATAGCTTGCTTATGCAAATAAGATTCCCTCAATGGGTCAAAGAGTAATATTTATAATACTTAATAGTTCTAAGTTTGTAGCAATTTATTGATTGTATTATTAAAATAAATAATCAAATCAAATAAAACATTTATTACATATATTTCTAATTCTTTGTTGATTTTCTTTGATGACATGTTGATTATATTGATCCATTTTTGATCTAAATTCATTTTTATTTTTTTATTTATTATTATTTATTTATTATAGTCACTTGGCCACTAAAATCATATATTTTTATCTATCTCACCAACTATTGCTTAAATTTTGTTTATTTGTTCATCAATTTGTGCATCAATCTATTTCTTTATTTTTCATCTATCAACTTCCACATTCATTCTGTTTATTTCATTCATACATTTCTATACTTTTTGTATCTCTTATGCTAATTTTATTTTCCCTTTTTTTGGTTGTAAACTTTTCTGATTTCAATTCAAAAAACTTCATTTTTTGCTTTTACATTTTGCAAAGCTTTAAACTTTTAATACGATTATATTTTCCTATGACTTCTCTTCTGAATGAAAGATACAAATAATGAATGCGTAAAATGAGTACAAGAATCACAATTTCATTTATGCATATCAAGTAATTAGTACGCTTCGAAAAATTTAGAAAAGGTAGAAAAATCAGACAAACAGTCAGTCAGACTGAACAACAATTGACTGACATAGTCAATGAGACCCAAACAGAAAGGCAGACAGACAAATAGATAGACACAGTAAACTGAATTAACCTCATAAACTCCAACTACTCATCGTTTATTAAGCAGATGAATGAGCACAACTGAAGTGAGTCACTTGCCTTCCATTCCCTCAGTACTTAATCTTCTTTACAGAACAAATTTCTTTGACTGTCTCTCTAACTCCTACTGAGTATGAAATTATTGTATTTTATGATTCCTTGTATATAAATTTGCTATCTGATTCTGTTTTCTGCCCCTTACACATTCACTGTTGTGTCTACTTGACCTTGATTTTCTTTAGATTTTATATATTCAATCTACTTGTTTATTTAATGTTTAATTACTCATTCTCACTATGAATTTTTTTGTGGCTCTGCCAACGAAAATGTGCAATTAATTTACAATTATATTTGTAGGCGTTCTCAGTGATGATGATGTTGGCGGAAATTAGCGTTATCCGCACTTAAATTTTCGTGTGAATTTCATTTACTCAGAATTCCATGAAACATAAACAAATTCTTTCAATGCTAAGCAAATCTCAGCAAGAATTAACACGATAATTTTAAGTTAATCTTGATTAAACAAAGGAAGGGAAGGGAACAAATAAAATGGTTTATGTATCTTACTTTAAGTAAACAATTTTACTACAGTTGAGCGGAGATGAGTTAAGTTGAATTGAATTGACTTAGGTTGGGTTGGGTTGGTTGGGTGAGTGAGCAAAGCAAACTATTCGCATTCACTTAAAATGTTTTATTTGAAGAATTAATGGATGGCATGAGTGACGTCTTAGCTAAAACGACAATTGTCAACAATAGCAAACAAGGATGATGATGATGAAGATGGAAGAAAGAAAAAGGAAAAGATCGCTTTCTGTCATTTTGGTTTTGTGAAAATTAATAAAAAAAAGGGAACGTGTACAAACAAAAATGCTAAGTAAATAAAATAAACCCACAAAGGTAGCAGATTATAAACCTTTTTTTTCCTTGCCTTTCCAAACCAATTCATTCCATGATTCTTTTTTTTTGAGTTTACCAACACGAATGGGTTAAAAAAGGCAATGCGCCTGAAAGTATGCTTTAAATTAAATGTAAGCTGTGCAAATATTGAATTTGGAAGCATTTACAATAACAATAACAACAACAGCAACAGCAAGCAGCAACAACAACACCAACACCAACAATAACAGAAGCATAACAAATATGAAAGAAAAGAAAAACCAAAGGACTTGCGAAAATATTGTCGCCGTAAAGTCGCCGTGTCTCTGCTGTCAGGACCAAGACAAGGACACTTACCATCATCAGGATGCTGCTCCTGTTACTATTCTGCATACACACATATATACATACACAAACTGAAGTATGTGAGTGAGTGAGTGTTAGTGTGTATGGAAGAACAATCAGTTTTTAATTTAATTTTTGTGTGGCACCAGTTTTTCTTTCATTTTTTTATGTGTTTTTTTTTTTGTCTCTTTTTCTGTGGATATTTGGTGGGTTTTTTATTTAGCTTCCGTGCTAAAACATTAAAAAGTTGGTAAATAGAATTTATTTTATTTTTGAAAAGGACCAAGTTTTGTCCCAAGTCCTTTTGGGAAATGCGACACAGTGTGGGAGCATATTAATGATATTTGCAGATTGACGACTTTTATCTTTATGTTTACTTTGTTAAGTGTGTTTAGAGTTTGAGTGCGTGTGTGTCTGTGTTTGTATACATAGATAAATGTTTAGACATATGTCCTAGCTCCCTTAAGTAGGCTATGCTTTTAATGAGACAGCAGAAAAACCAAAGTTTCTATTTTATAACTATGAGCTACAAGTAACATTAAACATTCTTAGCAACAGCATGAAATATGAAATGTCATCACCATTACCATCACCACCATCGTCATCTTCATCATTATCATTATCACATTATTGCCATTGCCATCATAAATGAAACTTGTGATATATGAAATATATGAATCACGACCTTCATATCAAATATAACATCAGCGCCCACAATATCATTAAATGCAACTAAAGCAAAGACCACTCAACATACAACACAAGTAGCAAATACAATTTATTGATGTTGTTGATGTGTTGTTGCTGTTTTTATATGTTTTATTTGCTCTTTGAAATCAGGCAATTTATGTCAAATTGGTAACAATTTCAATTTGTGTCTGCAACGACACGGATTCTCTTAAACAATAAATGAAAACAGGAAATTTCCATTTAAAATTGCGTTAATTTTGCACCACAAACAAAAACCATGAACTAACCACACACACACACACACACACACACACACACACACACACACACACACTTACATACTCATTCACTCACTAACACTAAAGAAAGTGAGAGTAAAAGCAAAATACACTTATCCATAGAACGAACAACATTCAGTTTTGCTATGTTGTTTCTCTGGTTGCATATTGATATGAACTGGTTTTGTGGTAAGGACAAGGCAAACTCATGCAATGCAGTGCAATCAGTACACGACACTGACTCAACGTCAATAGCACAATAGCACAACAACAATAACAACGACAACACCATAATGTTGTTGTCATTGAGGGCGTGAGCCAAATGTCATGGACAGTTCAACTGTATTTCTATGTAGGTTCAAAGACACTGACACAGACAGAGGCACAGGCAAGGCAAAGGCATAGAAATAGTAGATAAAATATTGAACATAGAAATATGAAGAGTAGTAGAAGAAGAAAAGATATAGAAAATTGCAAGTAATTTGTGTATTATATAATGCATAATGAAGAGGTAAGTTAGTGTGACTTGACTTGACTGAGTGTGTCCTTTGCCTAATACAAAGACATGTCGATTTTTCTTATAAACCAAGAAATCTTATTAGCTTTCCAAGAAAGTTGAGTAATAGAAAATAAAATGCTTTAAATGATAAAATATTGCGCTTGCAATATTCACAAGTGATAAAGTAATTTGTATTATCATTTTTTATGGGATAAAAGTATTTTTTAAATTCTCATAAAGACTTCAATATATTTTTTCTATAATTTCCTCTTTCCTTTTATATAAGACGAAAATTGAGCAACTATCGCACATTGCTACATCTCCGAAGTGTTGTTTGTGTGTGATTTTTGTAGTCATTGTTCCTGTCACAATTGTATTGTATCGACATATAATTAAATTTGGTCATGTGGTCAACGCAGATCACTGGTTTGATTTTGAAAACTGTATGCGACATGATGAGAGATATCAAGCACAGATCAAATGCATGCCTCACCAGGACTATGCTACAGTTTGCGCCTGAGAACGTCTTCGTTTTATAATTGTAAAATCATTCCTTATAATTGATATTGTTTCGTATTTTGATGTTTCTTAGGCAAATAATTTTTCTTTATTAACACAAAAGTTGATGGGCGTTGGAGTTGGCGATACACACACAGAATATACTTTCAAAACAAAACACGGGATCTCTAACAAGATTCACAAATATGCAAAACACATATCAATTTTTCAGTCTTCTTTCAATCTTTTTTTTTTTGTTGTGTCCTTTTGGTGATCAACATGGATCTTATTAACTATTATTCTTCTTAAAAAATCAGTTCTCAGCAATTATCCTCATTCATTTTTCTCCATGTTCTCGTCTTCTATTTTTTCTCTCCTTCTTGTGTCAACATCAGGCATCATATTGATATTAGCACCTTGGCAGACTTGTCGATCGCTACATTCGTTTATCGTACATTTTACAGAATTACTAAGCTTTACATTATTGTCTTTTATTTCACGCTTACGCGTCTCGCTCGGACGCTTAGAATTACTCCCCACGCCCCAAAGTATGCAACAGTTTCATTCACATTCAAGTTTAGCACTTTAACTTCTTTTTATACATTTCATCATTTCATTCACTTACTCATTGTTTGTTCATTTATGCTATTTGTTTGTATATTTAATCTCCCTTTCTATCACTCAACACTCAACACTTGACTTTCTTTCTCTCTTTTCAATGATGATGAGGATGATGAGGATGATGAGATATGAAAGAAGACAACTTTCTCATGCAAATCACATTTTGTTAAGCCCTGATTTTAGGGGGTTTTGGTTTGGTGTTTGCCTCAAGGTTTTAATAATATTAAAGCAGCCTTCCATTGCCGTTGAGATGTTTATTAACATTGTTGATTTGAATGCTTATGTGTTGCGTGCTTTTGTTCAATGTATCTAGATATTTTATTTGTATTATGTTATTCTTATTTTGTTTTGTTTGCTTGTTTGTTTGTTTTTTGAATGTGTTATAAATAAAGTTGACTCCTTGAGATCTATCTCACATACTTCACATGTCTTATCACTCTACTACTTAGTATCTACACCTCAGTGTGTGTATCTTTCTTATTGAGTTCTCCAATACTCTTAAATCCCTTTCTCATTCTATTTTTATTATATAAAATATACATTTTATTTATTTTATGTTTTGGCATACTTAACATTTTTTTGTCAGAATCTTCCTTCCATTTCCCTATCCCATTTTGATTATGTTCTCATTTTTATGTTTTCCCTCTTGCCATCATTTTGCCTGTTGATGTTTGTTCAATTTGCCAAAATGGTTTTTTTCATTTAAGTCCCTTAATCACATTATTTTACTGAGTTAATAAAATGTTCATTCAAATGTGTGTTTCATTATGCATAAACGTATGTGTGTGAGAATGTTAGATATAAGTTGGGTACTTTTGGGATTCATTTAGCTTTAGTCAAGTTACACTTTCCTTTGGAGATTTTGTCATTCCATTCATTGTTCGTTGGTTGTGTTTCGTTCAACGCCAAATGAAATGAAATGAAATAATATAAAATAATAAAATTTATGACTTTTGATTTATGCGTTTCATCGTTTTGTTCCTGTTACTTCTGCTGCTGATGTTGATGTTGCTGATGCTGATGCTGTTGGTGTTGAAATTTGTAAAGGAAATGAGTTGTAACCAAGTGAAAAAAGTCATAAATTTTAAAGAGTTTATTTTCTTTTTATTTTATATTATATTTTATTAAAAAAAGAAGAGTGTGAAATAGGCTGATCCCCAGAAAATGTTAGTGAAAGGGATTCAAATCTTTGATGACATCTAATAAGATAAGTTGCCTTAAGTTAAGATTTATATCCTTAATATTATTTTCAGCAATAAAAGTTAATTCAAACCTTCACACTTCACTTTGACTGCTTTTGCCTTTAACAATTCTGAACACAAATCATCAACATCATCGTCATTTGGCAAATTGGAAAACCCCATTAAAACGCAATCTTAACTTGTCGAATAGTGACAGCAGACACAAATAACAATAACAGAAAGAGAAACAACAATTTCATTTGTCAATACAACGCAATCAAGCGCAAAACGACAGAATGACAAATCAAATGAATGCCATTTCCAAAGAACTTACCAACACCACTCACACTCACACACACACACACATCTTCTCTCCTACTATCGACCACTCTTAGATATAAATCTGTGGCCAGCGCAACAACAGCGCATTGTTGTTTTTTGTTACCGTACGAATTTGCAACGTCACCACTAGTAGAATGAAGTGGTGTGGAGTGGAGTGGAGTGAAGAGTGAAGCAAATTGGTAAACCATTGATGCTGCGTACGTGACGCATTCTCAATGCCAATCCGCAGAATTCATTCTTTCACTATTTTTTAAAGGACAGAAAGGTCAATTCTAATGCTGCATTCTGACTGAATAGATTAGAGTAGAAGGACCAGAATGACTACGTCCTGGAAGAAGATGACGACGAGAACGACTTCATTTCATGATTTCCGTTTCGTGTCAATGGTTGTCATGTTGTGCAACCGGATGCGGCACATTGAAGTTCCTTAAGCCGCATTGAGTTTCTACTACTACTACTGCATGAATGATGGTGAATGACTTCATTTTGAACTGCGTCTGTGGCTTAGAAGTTAAATTCACTTCAGTTTAGAGGTAACCGTGTGCCTCCGTTACGTGCATCTATGGGTGTCTGAGGGTGTGGTACAAAAGTATTTTAATCAACCTTTGGTTGCTGATGCTCCACTTTGTTGTGGTTAGAAAGTTTTTTTTTTTTCTCTTCTCAGTTACTTAGTTATTCTTCTTTTTTTGTTGGTTGTTGCCAAAACATTTTTCTCACTTTGTGTAGTGTGTGTGTGTGTGTGAAAAAGTGTGGCATGTTGCCTGCATTGCAACGCGGCTTGGATGTCTATGAAATAAGACCAAGTGGGTGGACATCATTTCATTGGTTTTGTTGCACTTTAGTGGCCTCTGTTCGTTTGCAGCTGAGCTGAGTTGATGGAGCTGACCTGAGCTGAGTTGAATGAATGATTTTGCTCGTTGGCGTTTGGCAAATTAAACCACATTGTTGTTTATGTTGTTGTTGTTATTGTTGTTGTACTGGTTTGTGCCCCATGTGGCATCTCTCACAGACTCTCAAAGCATAGCAAGCTCAACTGAGTTCTTTCGTTCATTCGTCGTTTGACTAGTTGCCGTCATTGAAGCTAGTCCATCAGTCATGCACTTCGTTACTCTTTCACTGGATGGGTGGATGGATAGATGGATAGTTCACTTGCTTCAATCACAGGTCATAGTTCGCATATATTCAGAGTTTAAGTCAGTTTCTGTTGTCGTTGCTTATTTTACTTCTGAGAGAAGTTTATTTCTTCGGACTTCTATTGACTATTTAATGTTGGAAGTAAGCCAGAGACTGCCAACATGTTTGACAAATTTGCGGCATTGAAAGACAATTTGACATTTTCAAAAAATCATGCTACCATTCTAGACAGAGTTTGATCATCAGTCTCTGTGCCTGCCTTACTTTTCCTGGCCAGAGGCTGTGTCTGGTACTGGGTAACTCCAAAGCATTTCAATTTGTAGTATCTATGGGTACGAAGTCTGACCAGAGGATTGTCTGTCCGTCCTGGCCAGCGGTACTTAGTATTGAAGTGGCTACTGGTTTTTGTGTCCCAGTTGTGGGTAGAGTATTAACTCGACATGGAGTTGCTTTAAACAACCGAATGCTGTGACCCACAAAGCTGCGATGGCTTTAAGATTGGCCTCAACTCCAGACGAAGGAGTGAGTCATAAGACTAAGACCGGATTTGGTACCTGCGGATATGTTGATTGACGTTTAATGATTGATCAATATGCTTGGCGCTGTGATATTAAGTCTCCATGTTCATGTTAAGCAAATCGACTCATTGGGCGTGTTCAGCAGAAATCAAATTACAAATTCATTCACAATTGTAGCGATTGATTGAATAAAAATCAATCATAAAACTACATTGATGAGTTGATGCCATCGGATTTTAATCAGTTATGTTTGTCTTAGGATCAATTTTGTTAGATATTTGAATGACTCTTCTCAATGAAATGATGTTTACAATTCATTTGTCGTGTATTGCAAAAATGTTCATACAACTTGCCTGTCTATGCCTAAGTCAGCCTACATATTGTGTTTTCTTCATCATCGTCATCATTATCACTATTGTCATTATCATTATTATAGCCATCATTTACAAAATCCTCTCTATAAAGAAAAAAGGAGGAAACTGCTGTCTATGTGGGCCACCTTCGCCTCACAATTCTGGCAACATCATTTCCGTTGAATCGACGCCATTTTGACAGTTTCTTTATGTTTTGTTCCGTTACGCCCTGCAGTTGTTGTTCATTTTGTTATTGTCGATATTGTTGTTCATATTGTAGTCTTTACTCTTGTTGCTGCTAGTGTTGCTGTTCCTGGTATTTGTTGTCCACCTTTGGGTTTTTATGCTGTGCTGTTAAGTAATAAAAGTGTCAATCATGTTAGTTGGTTGTTGTTGTTGTTGTTGTTATTGTGTCTACCATATACATTTTGATATTGTTGTTGTATATATATATTTATATCTTGTTGTTGTTGGTGTTGGTATTGTTGGTATATTTTTGTGGTTTTCATGGTTTCATGCGTTTTGTTGTTGCTGCTGTTGTCTTTTTGTGCAAATGTTTGGCATGTTGCTTTGTGGTTTCGTCATTGTGACTTTGCTGCTTTTGTTATAAGTAGATGTTATTATTATATTTTGTTGTTGTTGTTGTTGCTATTATAATAATGATCATTATTTTTGTCACTCACTCGTTCAATCTCCTTATTTCCTTCCTTCCTTTTTTTCAATGTTTGTTCCACATTTTGAACAAACGCCCACTCATTATTCTGTCGCCTGCAGAGTTTCCAACTATATTCACTTATTGTTTATTATTGTTAAGTGTTGTTGTTATTGTTGAACACGTTAAAGTAAATTTCATTTTTTACAATGTTCATATAGTTAATATAAATAATAAACAGAGCAACACCAACAACATCATCATCAAAATAATGACTCTCTGACTTATTTGTTTATTTTATTTTATATTTTTTGTTTTGTTTTGTATAGAAAAGCGCGAAGAGAGAGATTCATTTCATTCACATTCTCAAAAGTTCAGTTGAGTTGAATTGAGATAATAAAATAAATGAAAAATCACACGTCAGCGTAATTTTCTTTCATTGTGGAAAAACCACAAAGCGAAACAAATTGAAAAAATGTTTTTCATTTTCAGTCCTTCGTTTTTCATTTTTTGTTTTATAAATTTCCATTTTATTTTATTACTTTTTTTTTTCTTGTGTAAAATGAAATTTATTAATTTTTTCAGCATTTTTGATTATGTGGTTGAATTGTGTTGTTATTATTATCTTTGTTGTTGTCATTGTTATTATAGTAACTGTTATTCAAAATATTTTATATTTGTATAAAATTTACATATAAATTATGGTAAAAATTTTAAATAAATATTTTCATATACAAAAACTTTATGATGTTTTATAATCGTTTTTTTTTTTGGCTGATTGAATCAGGAAAATGGTGTTAATTAACCAAAATATTATTTGGCATCAATAAAAATGAAATTATAATAGAATTTTCAATTTGTTTGAACAATTTATTTATAATCAGTTTGGCCTTAACCACAATTATTAATAATTAGAATAAGTTTCTATTTAACAAAACACTTGAGTTCCTAAATTCGTGAATTATATTAAATTTCAAATATTTTTATATAATCAGTTGGGTTTTCGCCCCATCTCCTATGACCCCAAAGTTCAGCTGTCAAATTAGTATAATTTTCTATAATAACAACAATGAAACAACTATGTACATCAAAAAATGAAGCACGCATTCATATAAATTCGTTGTTGTTATAAAAACTATATTTTTATACAATATTTTGTTTCAAAACTTTTTAATTTTCTACTTGTAACTAAACACAACAACTCTTTGCTTCTCTCAGATCTACTACTACAGTTTGAAAATAAACAGAAAATTGCGTGCATTTGAAATGCTCGTTGATGGAGGCGAGGACTTTCAAAATAAACAAATATTTTTTTTTATTTTTTGTTATGGGAAAAGAATGGAAAAAACGGAGTATAAAAACAAAATAAATGAAACTAAAACTGTCAGCTTTAATATTTCATGCGAGTCAACCATCCTAAATCTTATGAGTATAAGTGAGTTTATATAAAGAGAAAAGTGTGTTTTTTTTTCGTTCAATGAGTTGTGAAAAACGGAAAAAATCCTCTTTCCATTTTCCATTCTTATGGCAAGCAGTCCAACAACAAACAAATAAATTATTGTGGAGGCAAATAAAAAAGCCAAAGTCAAGGAAAAAACACTGACAACAACAATGACAATGATAATGACAATAACATCCTGAGTAAAAGTAGAATCAGTAATAGAATGAAATGGAATGGAATAGTAGTAGAAAAGAAGAAATCAAACGCAATCATCAAGCGGCAATCACTACGCATTTACGATGAAACAACGCCGATGATGATGATGACGATGGCGATGACTATAACAACAAGTAGATGCGCGTTAATGCCATCAACATGTCACACAAAAAAGAAAAACACAAAACAAGACAAAAAATGTATATCATAAAAAAAAGGAAAAAATCAGTTGGAAAACAAACGCAAAGGAGTCAATATTGTTGTTGTTGTTGTTGTTGTTTGTAACCAAAGCATATCGTAGGCTTAGATATACAACGGAACTTGAAATGGAAACGGAAGCGACAAAGCAACTCGGCTTGACACACATAAAAATCAAAATGGCACTGCAGGAAATAAGTGGAAGAACAAAGTGACGTAAGTCTAGTAAAATAAAGAGACAGAGACTAAACATAACACATAACCGGCATTTTATTTATTTTGTTATTCTGTTTCTGTTTCTTTTACAGGTTTTCTTTTTCTTTCCCATTATTTGTTTTATTTTTATTCACTTGTTGTTTTGAAGCAATCATCAAGGACGTTAAGACTGACAAGTCGAGCGAAAAACAATGTTTTATTTATTTATTTATATGAAAACCTGAGTATTGTCGCATTTATTTTCTGTGTGAAAATGTCACACAAGGTAAGCCTACGTCTTGAGAAAGAAATGAGACTTTGAACTTTAGCCATCATTATTTGTTTCGCATTAGAGTGGAATATCCTTTCTTTTCCTTTTACCTTTATACAAATGACTGACTACACTTTAGATTTGAGCAGAAAATTTGATGAGGTGTTGTCATGCAGGCTCATCGGATTTTTAGGTTCATCAAAGCAAGCAATTTCTCTTTATACTTTCAAGGAGATTTGTCTAAGTTATAGTTAAGAAATGGTAAATGATGTATAAAATTCTGTTTATTTTTACGCATTACATTTCTGGTGTTTCTTAATCAATTTTCTAGGAATGCATTCCATTGCTCGTATATGTTAGGTAAACATACCTAAGTAAAAACCATTTATATGAGATAAATATATATATATACATATATATATAATACTGATATACTATTAATCACAAACTGCACAAAAAAGCAAATTTATGTAAATGAATCTAGTGACATATTTTTTTTTTTTTTTTTAATATATTTATAGAAATATATAAATTTTTATAGTCTTCAGTAATCGAGAGGCAAGGAGTATTAAAAAATAAAAAATAAATATATATAGAAAAAGAGTTTATCTCTTTATTCAATAACAACTTATACCGTTATGATGTCCAAGGGAAATGGTATTCATAAAAAGAAAGAATTAAATACTTATAATGGTAAGAAAGATCTATTGATTGTCAAAGTACCAAACTATATTGCAGAAGCATGGAATAAGGCTGATTCAAATATAAGTGTGTCTAAGTTAACTATTAGCGAACCTGGTGATGGAAGTGACCCAAAATATTAATTTACCATGGCACCAGAAATGTTAAAAAACGACCATGAGGTTAATAATTAATGCTAGAAAACTATGATATAGAAACATATCAAGAAAATCGACAGACATTGGGCATCATATCAGAGCAGGATTCTTAAAAAATCTTGTAAACGATGAAAAGAGTTTCTTTTTTGAAGGCAAAGTGGTGCAGAAGTCCAGTGGTCAATAGTGAATATGTTGGAGTCCAAAATGATAATTTGAACAAACATTTTCAATCACAACGACGTCTAATTACACTTGATTGTGAACCCATCAATGATCATTTTAATAAATAATGAATTAGTTAAATTTCTAATTAACATTTGAGGAAATTCTGTAAAATTTTCTTTTGTTTTTATTTATTTATGTTTGTTGTTGACTGTCAGCTTTCATATTTTTGGTTTTTTTTGATATGTCAAGTGGATTCGTCTTGTCTATCGAGATTTCCATAATAAAAGACGTTGTAAGTTCTTCAATCGCTGCAAGTAATCTTCACTTGCTTGTATTGCATCATCCACGTAGCATGTAATTTTGAATTTGCTAGTTGACATACAAAAGCCAAGCGCTGCCAATTTGGACTTCTTCAATGGTTAACGTTGAAGAGGATTGGGCACAGGCTATCGCCTTGACTTATACAAGATGTTATACTTCAAGGCAATACAAAAATTCCTCCTCGGAATATGTGGGAATTAAAGAAAGAATTTCAATATTATGGATTTAAAAGAATGAAGAATTCTGCTGTTGTTCAACAGGTTGATTGGCAAATGATTTCCATGCTACCCCAATTGTGAGATATGCCTGTCGCTGAACAATAACTCAATAACCAACTAGTCTACAGTGGTGGAACATAGGCATCAACGCTCAGAAGCACACACATCACATTAATCCACATAACATGTGGAGATATCATTCCAAGCTGTGGCACCGTGAAGTATCTTTGCATCAGCCTTGGCAAGCGTCAACCTCTAGAAAAAAATGAAACATAATCCTTTATGAAAACTAACAATAATTTAAAAAATATGATTTGATTCTTCTATTTGATTTGCTAAGGATTTCTATCACATTTTCTTATTCATAAATAAATTACTTTTTTTTCATAATAAACTCAACTAAATGTAACTTTACTCTTTCTAAGAAGTTTCTTTCATCAATTTGCTTTGGAATTTATTCTTCACTCTTTTATTTTGGTGATCTCTTCTTGTGACAATCATCATATTCCCTCTTTAGGTTTCTTGCTTCATTTGCCTTTTTTGTTTTCCTTTCAACTTCATTTCGCTTCATCTTTTACTTTATTTGTACAATAATAACAAAGATAAGAGTAACGAGGCGAGTCGTCGCATTTGTTTGTCATATATATTTTTCCATTTTTTTATATATTTTATTTAACACAATTTTATGCCGCACTTTGTGTGACCATTTATGTATTTTATTTGTAAATATATATGAGTCCTTCTAACTCCTTTGCTTCGTTAAGCTTTGTTGCACGCAACAAACTGCTTACTCACGCTTACATTGCCAACCAACATTTGCTTGACTTGCCTTGGCACGAGTTCGTCGTCCTGCAAAGCATGCACGTCTTTTTCTTTTTCTCTCTTTCTTTTTCTTTGTGTTTGTGATATTCGCTGTGTTTTTTGTGAGAGTGTGTAAGTGTGTGTCCTGCTGACGTGTGCCACTAACCTCATACACGTTCATACATTCCTTCTGATTCTTTGCTTTCTTTTGTTGCCAGTTGTTTTCCTTTATTTTTTTTTTTTGTTGCCTTGCGTCCGACTTTTGTTCACTTTATGTACGCCAACGCGACTCTGTGTGACGCCATGTGGCTTCCACTTCGATTGTTATGCCTCACTCACTCACTGACTGAGTGACTAACAGAATGGCTGAGTAACTGGGTGAATGCCTGCCTGGCTTTAATGTTTTTCAATTATTTTTATTGGCTTATAATGCTCAACGTTGGCTTTTCTTTTTACATAATATTTTTTACATTTTTTCTCTTCCAACCGCCTTCATCCTTTCATTTCACATTCTATGTTTCTGTCTCTGTCTCTGTATTCCACACATATTTGCCATACTGAACTAATTCACGATTCGCTACTTTAGGTTTTTTGTAATAATTTTCTCTTCTTTCTTTCTTTCATTCTTTTCTTCCATGAATTCATTCATTTAGTTTTTCTATCTTTTGTTCATCAAATGTGTTTGCCTCATATTGTTGCACATACGCGTTGAGTGTTGCGACTTATTGAAAAAGTTTTCATTGTTTATTTTTTTACATACTTTTAGCAACTTTTTTCCTTTACTCATTTGTTAATTGCTCATGAACCAAAAACAAAGTCAAGTTGCGTGCATTTTTTCCCATTAATTTTTCTCTACTGACTTCATTATTTCATTGCGCGTGTTTTTAATTATTTTTGCATTTTTCATTTATTTCATTTTTCTGCAAGTTTTCTTCTTTCTCTTCCCTCTTCCCACTTTTGGCTTTTCTTCATTACTTGTACAACTTGAATTAAATTGAATTGTGTCACTAAATTTGCATCAAGCGAATAAAGTTTTCCATGTCTAAATGAGTAAAATGAGCGATAGTTTTATTTGTTACATTTGCAGGAAGCAGCAACCGCAAAAAATAACAACAAAATACAAAACTTCACCGTAATAATGAGCTTTTGAAGAAATTTTCACAACACCAGAAGCAACAATAACAACAACAACAACAAGAATAGTAACAGTAAAAGAAAACTGTAAAAATGTAGAAGAAAAACTTGCCTAAATAGTTTTATAATACTCACGAAACGAAAGGATTAATTTAAGTTTTTCTACTTGTTATAGCAGTTTTAACTCTCGCTTAACTCTCTTCCTTCCATTCAAAAAACTCACCCACTCCGGACACTGTGTGCACTCCGAGCATAGCCGCCGCCTTCACATGCCTTTTGTTATTTTAATTATCACTCAAACGCTGTAAATGCAATTTCCGTGCAACAACTACAACTACAACAGCAAGTGCATTATTGCTATTTAAAATGTTGTACATTGTCGAAAGTTTTGCCTTACGACAAACCAACCAACCAACGAAATCAACCAGACATTCCTCAGGCACTTGTACTACTCACAACCTAACTAAATATAAAAAGAAACAAATAAAAAAGAAAAAAAAACATAAAAATAAAGAAAAACGTATATAGAAAAAGAAAACTACTCCCTAAAAATAAAGTTCGTCTTTATGTATAAAGAAAAGAAAAGAAAAGAAAACATTTGCTAAATGCCTCAAGCTTCCTTGAGCCGCCTTGCAGTTGCTTGCTTTACTTTCATGCTTTCCATGTGTAAGATGACGTTTGTGTGGGTGGATTTATTCATTCCACTTGCGGTTGCTGAACTTTGAAAAATCATAGGAATTCGTGTTTTTGAGTTGGAAAGAAAATTGAAAAACTATTTTGTAACTTAATTCATAGTCTATCAAGTTGTTGAAGATACTACAACAATATAAGAATTTAACAATAAAATATTTCATCAACTAGTAGTTTGTTGCTAAGAAAACGTTTAGCAAAGTATTTTATTGTAAGTATGAATGCCTTCTGCAATTGTTTGAGAGTACTTAGCAATGCCTTCTTTTGAAATTGAATGAAAAGAAATCATAAAAATTTGAATTTTCCCATTAATTAAATAAGTTTTCATTTCATTTTTCAATAGGTTTTGGTATTTAAATATAATTATTAATTAAATATTTTATTTAGATATTGTGAAATTGATTTGATTTCTTCCATTAAAAATCCATTCCTAGAAAATCGAGTTTTTAAGCAATTGAAGAAATTGAATAAGTTTAATTTTCTTCATTTATTTAACTTTAAAATTGTTCTGAAAAAATTTTCTATAATTACTTTGAAAATATTTTTAAAAATTTTATAAAAAAATTACAAACAAATGAAGAGCAATAAAATGCAAAAATAATTTTTTAATGTTTTTCTCCGTCTTCCTTAATTACATCAAGTATCTACTTTTACATTGTTTGATTTTATCTTTAAAAAACGATTTAAGCTTTTTCTTAATGCAATTTAAAACACTTCGATCTATTAACCTCAAAGGGTTCGCCCCAAGATCTCAAATGACTCACTTCAACTGAGTCAATGAAAAATGAAAATAAAAACAAAAAAATTACTAAACTCCATTTTAACAGTCAAATAAACATGCACACCTCAAAACATTCGTATCATTAAGTTCCTTTCACCTTTTTATAAGTAAGCAATTGGATTTTTTTACAAGAGAAAAAAATAAATTAATAAATATACTGCATACTTTGAGGCGACCAACAAGCACCAATGAACCGTGTTCATTCTCCATTTTAAGCGCTTTGTAAATACGTTAAAGTTTATGTTGTTGGTGTTGGTGTTTTATGTCAAGCAGCAAATAAACATTGAAAGCTTCCCTCAACTCAAATTAAAAGAAATGAAGTCTTAAAAAAAATTGTGGCAAGAAAAGTGGTTTAAAAATACAAGATGACGATGAAATTCCTTCATTTTCTTGATTTTCTTTTTTCAATTTCTTTTTCTATCTGCAGCAATGAAGCAGGAAAAATGAACATTTATTAACGTTGTTCGCGTGAGTTTCAAATATTTTTCACTTGTTTTTGTTTATAGTTTTCAACAATTTTGGTTGTTGTTTGTAAGTTTCAGAAAAACATTGCAATGCACTTTGTTTGATGAGTTGCTTTCAAGAGCAGAGAAGAAGCAGCCAAATGAATGAGTTTGGCAATGAAAGATGAATGAATAGTTGAATAGATGGATGAATGTATGGATAGTATGGATAAATGGATGAATGGATAGATGAATTGTTGCATAAGTTAACATTTTTTTCGACAGCTGATCCTTCTACTCATTCTGGGAAGTCTGTTCTGGTGCAGTTGCTTGCTCTATTTTATACAAACTAAATGAGTTGCTTTGCTGTATGTCAGTTGACTTCCTTTGGTTTGTCTTGTTGAAGTTTCCAAGTGGATGTGTGAATAGTGAAACCAAAAAAAAAGAGAGTTTGTTTTGCCACAAAAACTGTATAAAAAGATAAAAATTACAAATCAAAGGAAAAAAAATTGAGATTTTGTTACAAAAAACATACGAGAAACTGAGTGAGTAGAAAGTAGAACAAAGTAAAAGCGGTAGACACAAGGGAAATTTGTGAATGCTGTAAATCAGGATTTTAAAAAATAATGAGAAATTATTGGCGCAATGCGCTGCAAGCGACAAGCAAACTGAGATGAGCTGAGCTGTGCTAGGAGTTGAGTTGAGTCGAGTTGAGTTGAATGAGTCAAAAATAAAGGCGCCAACAAGCAGAAAGAAAAACAAAAAAAAAAAAAAATACACGAAAATAGCTCAGTGTAAAATGAGGTGAGGTGGTTGGCACCATAAAATAGGCAACAGACAGTGGTCACAAGTGGGTGGAATGGTGGTTTTAAAAACGAGCTGTTGGCATTAAATGGCAGCAGACGAATCGAGACAGGATAGGACAGAACAGAACAAGACAATCGAAACCAAAAAACTTTGAAGGAAGTAAACAAAAGAGACCAGTAAAATAAAAGAAGAGAAAAGTAAGAGAAGAGAAGAGACATCGTAAAGCAACATTTAAATGTCAGAATTGTTGATGGATCCAGCGCAGTCTTTACTTTCTTTACTTATTGCTGCTGCTGCTGCTGGTGCAGCATCCTTTATTTTTTTTATTTGTGCAACCGAAGCTACAACCAAATCATCATCCAACTCTCATCCTCCATTGAAATGTAACTCTCCAATTCACCAATCTGTCTTTCCTTTCATTTGCCCTACTGTGGTTTGATGATTTTTTTACACATTTTTTTATATATTTTTTGGTTTTGTTTCAACTGAGCTCGATTTTTTTTTTAATTTATTTTTATTTTTGGTTTTTTGTTTTCCTTCCGTTTGTGGCTTTTGAACACGTTATTGTTTTTGTTGTTGTTTCTGTTGTTGATGTAGTCTGCCTGACTGTTGGATATTTATATTTTTTTTACTGCATTTAATTTGGCTTAAATGTTTGATTGCCGTCGCAATGCACAAAAGTCGAACAACAAAACAAAAAGATACTTTTAGTGGAAAGGAAAAAAACGTTTCATTTTAATTAAGCCGAAAAACGAGTGAGCATTTTAGACAAATTGTATAATTGAAGCTAAATCCAACCAACAAAACTATAATAACAACAACAACAACATGGACAACAAGAATATGGACAACAACAAACATTAAATTTATAGCCATTTTGTATTTTAATGCAATTTCACATAAATTTGCATGCATTTTAAGAATTTTTCAGGAGAGGAAGAAATTTGCATTCGCATGAGGAGAAAGAGAAACAAGAACAAAAAAGAGTAGCAACTGAAATTTGCATATCTTTAAAATTACATTTCTGAGTCGAAGAATTTATGCATATGTTTGTATGTCTGTGCATATAGTTTTGCTTCACAAGAATATGGAAGCAAGCAAAGCAAGGAAGCAGATCAAGGATGGAAACAAGCAACTATGGAAGTAAAGAAGGAAGAATATCAGGAAGGATGACTGAATGGATGGAAGAATGAATGTGTTGAAAAACTCTAAAGCAGTTAATATTAAAGCCAATAATAAAGAAAAAGCTCTCTTAGCAACAAAGAAGCAACAGCAACATCATCTTTATGTTTTACATAAAACTTTACTCAACTCTACTCCACGCAATCCTTATGGCCTGTGGAGAGATGTTAGTGAGGGAATGGGAAAATCTAAATCTAATAAATACTTATGTGCAATTTATGTGTGGCACGATAACTCAATAGTAAATTCCACGCACGCTTAAAGGACGCTTCACAAGGACTTCCTAAACTCACTTTCCCACATTTCTCACACTATTTGGCATGCAAACTGAATGAAATGAAACTGAAGAGCAAAACCAAGGAACAATTTAAGTTATACTTCTTATTATAGCAGATATCTTTCTGTCTTAGCTTAAATTGTGCCTTCGAACGTGTCATTTGTATGTTGTTCAGTCCTCATCTCATGGGGCTGCTAGCTATGTATCCTTCCCAACCCTTTTGCCCCTTAAATGTCTGCACAAACAATGCAAATTTGTTATGCGAAACTCAATGCAATGAAGACACGTTCAGATAAGTATGTCTTTCTATGTATATAATATCTTCATACTCATGTTTTCAAGCTCAAGACATGCCATCCCAGTCTGAACATCATTGTCATCATCTCATTGTCGTTGTAATCTTACCTGCATGGAATCGCTCATCTCACTACTTCTATACTAAACTAAGTAGATCCTCCTTCATTTGTCATGTACACGTGCATTTTTCAAAAGAACAAACAAAAAAACACTAAGAAAAATAGAGGAAGGCATCATTGGAATCAGTTGGGGAAGTAAGTTACTTGCAATATGCAAATTCTTAAGTTGAGTTGGCATTTGAGGAAGCATTACGCATTTTCCAAGAACAACAAAATGTTTTCTTGTAATATAAGACAATTTAATAAAAGTCAAGACAAAAACGAAAGCAAACAAGAAAGTTTCTTCTTCTGGTTTTTTTTATGCAAAATGTATAAATTTACAAAAAATTATGATATTTACTTCAAATCGGGGGTTTTTCTAAATTTTCTCTAAGTCTTTGGCTTAAAATAAATTTGCTTATTTAAGCGGTCTAACAAAAAAATGTATTTAAAATGTTCTTTTAGTTTTATTTTCTGTTGTATTTTAAAATCCTTTACCCAGATCCTTTACACTATGATATACTTTTTCATCAGAAGCCTCCTTCTTCTCTTATGCTTGAAATGCTTTTAAGCACTTAAGTATCTTGTCGCTCCTTTACATTATACTAAGCATTTTCAAGAATATGAACACAGCAAAAGCAAAGAAAATAATATGCAAGTTGCAAAGATATAAATGTACTAAGAGTAACAATGTAGAAGGAACAAAGGAGTTTCAGCGCTTAATGCGCTTAAGACGCTTACACAATGTGGCAGGTGGCAGATGGCAGATGCTGAGGCTGTGAAGTATGAGTAGTGAGTAGCAAATCGCGCCGACTTAACAAAAGGCTTAAGCGGAGGAAGAATCTTAGTCAACTAAAAGTAGTAGAATCCCACAGACATAGACAGAGTTTGGTGGCATCCTGTAAAAGCTCCTTGAAATCACTTAGCTCACATTTTCACTACTCACGCTTAGCGCTGCTTCAAATTAATCTACTTCTCCAACATCATCATCATCATCATCATGATCCTTATCATAATCCTTATCATCATCTTTATCATTATCATCCTCACCATTGTTTTTGTTAATGAGATACACATTCGTAGTCAAGTTTAATGCAATGCAACACTTTGACATGCAAATGGCATACAGTCAGTTCCTTAGTGTTTGCTCTCTATTCGAATTGCCATAGCCACTTGAAGATATAATATTATCTAAAGCATAGTAAAAGGGTGCACTCATACAGCTCGAGTTTTCGCTATGACATACTTGATGTCAAGGATACTTGACCGCAATTGGCCAAAAAAAGAAATGAGAAAGAGAATGAGGGAGAAAAATAGTTCCAAAGGGGTACAAGATGACAGCAACAAGAATGAGTACAATAAGTGGATTGCATGTATGCATGTTGACTATTGATGTCGTTTCGCCGGCGCCAATCGATGAGGACACTTAATGTCCTGTACAATAAAGTGTATAGTGACTTATACAATTCTAGGGAGAGAAATTGCTTTGACAAGTGCTTAACAGAGCTCAATACTCATATTGTAGTTGTCCTTTTTTTTCTCTGTCATACATACAAGTGACATATGTAGTATGAGGGAGTTTGGAAAGAGTGGATGACTGAGTAAGTGGGTGTTTATCAAGTACACTCAACTCAAGTTGATGTCGCCTTCGTTACGTTGTGATGCGCTGTACTGCGCCTTTTTGCAGTTCAAGTTCATTCACTTGAGTGACTAACATAGCTGTTTTTCTCACACAAAGTCTTCTTCTTAGTCTTTCATTCTGCCAATCTTGACCACCTTTTATTGCTTATTCCTACGCTTTTCCCTCTTTGATTCTAATGTCAAAAATTCTTTTCATTGTTCCAACTTGACTTGATGCTATTATCTTGTGCCATGTCCAATGAACATTTAATCATTAGGGCCTTTTGTGACATCCAGACATGTCTCAGAGCTTTAGACCTTTGCACTCCTTGTACTCCTCCTTAATGTTTATTATTCTTTATTAAAATATTTTGGCACAGTTCGTTGGCCAAGGAATTAATGAATTAAGGAATTTACTTTACAGTTTTGGCGCATAAGCATGACAGCAAAAACAATCCACATACATTTCTACACTTGACGCCACCAGGCAACAGGACATAAAAAAGAAAAAAGAAATGTCAAAATTAATTGTGCTGCTTTTACTTAAATTGAGCGAGCAAGTGTCCTTCTACTTGACTTCGCCCTTCGCTGAATTTGCGTGGCTCAATTGTTCATTTTGGCGCCTCTGTTGAGGTGTGGTTTTCATTTAATTGACAAAAAACATTCTCTTCAGCAAGCAGAAGTTTTTAATTAATTAAATTGTGCTCGCTGATGAAAAATGAGTCCTGTAAATAATGTCATCGAACATGAGTGTAAACGTAAACAGGTACGAAGAGAATCATTGTGCCACAAGCTTCATCAAAAATCAATTGATTTACTATTAAAATGGTGCCATTTCCGATTGATGCGCAACTGTGACTGCTGTGACTTCCATTGAACTGTGGAACAATGAAAGAAAGCATATGAGACTGTTGTTGATGTTAGTGATGATAGAATGAGACAAAGGATTCAGTTTCCCCTTTGACAACTCAATGTGAGTCACACAAACTGATTAACATTTATTGGTTTATTTGTTAGGATATCGTTTTATTTGTTATTTTGTTATCAAGTGGCGGAAGAGTGTAACCAACTTTCAAGTTGATTGCTTTGTCGTGCTGCGGTCCTTTGGGATATCAAACCCAAAGCCAAAGACTTGCATGCATACAAAATGCGTAAGTTCAATAGATGATGATGATGTTGATGAGGATTAAGGGTTAGGGAGAGAGTACAAGATGGCAAAACTTTAGTACGAAACTCAAAATTCAGCTTAGCTTAGAAGTATTGCGTACTTTTTGTTTTGGTTTTTTTTTTTTAAATTTTCTGGGGTTTTCTGTTTTGACAGGATGCTTAATATTTAAACAATTCTATGAATAATAGAGCAAGCAATCCAAGGACTTGATGTTTGTTGTCTATAACATTTCTATGGAATGACTCGACTCAACTCAAGCGAAGTGAAGTGAAGTGAAGGCAAGTCAATCAATGTATTAGGACTTGATGCAATGGTATAAAGAGAAGGCTGTGTAAATTCAAGAAAGTCGAAGTTCAACCTGAAACTCAATTTAAAGTTCATAAGGCGTTGCTCATTCTCCACTGTGTGGAGGTGAAGTTAAGGAATAAGCTAAAGTGAAAGAAAGTGTAGATTTAAAATATGTGATATGTCGGATGAAATGAAGCAAACTCAGTCAAGTCAGTCGTTTAAGCGTCTAGTAGACTTATTTTATTCATCTGTCGTCAGTCTTGAATGTTGCACAAGGGTCACATAACAAAGTAAGCCCAAAGCTCATGATATATAATACATGACTATCTGTGTGTGTGTGTGCGTGTGATAAGGTGTTGTTGATATATGAAGTCCTCTACCCTTCATCTATAGTATAAAAACTTTGGTTGTGGCTGCGTTTAGGTGGAAAGACATGAAGACTCAAACTCTTCTATCAGAATTTGAGAGGTGAGTGAATTTAAGAACGAAAAATTGTAACGTTAAACTTTGTTGTAGTCTCTTCCTCAATGTGCAGTCTACCTTCTCTACCTCTGATCCCTCACATACCTTTGTGTATAAAAGCTTAAATTAAATAAGAAGACACATGCATACATAGACATATGCAAAGGACTTATACGCATGCATACACACATTCATAAATAGATATGTGTAAGAAGTATCTGTGTGAGTAGGTTTAAGCAATAAACATCAGTCAATTAATTTTATGTAGTCGCCATTTGGGTGCTCGCTTTCTGTCTGTCTGAGTATCTCTCAAATTGAAGAAGAACTTAAGCTAATTAAAATGCTTATCAAGTGTGTAAAATGTGTTAAATGTAACTAAATGAGTAAGTGAGTATGTGTGTGTGTGTGTGTGTAAATGAGTTAGAAATGCTTTTGTGTTTGAAATTAAAATTTCAACACACACAGACACACGAAAAAAAGGAAATTTCAAATTTTATTTAAGACCTTTACATAGTAGGCGTTGTTCATGAAGGAAATTCATATAACCAACTCACATTTCTGTTGTCTCCTTCCTTTCTTACTTATCCTTCACATCAACCTGATTTTCATTAAGTGTTACTCATTCTTTTGCTTTTTGTTGTTTTACTTGTTGTTGTTGTCATTGTTGTTCATCATACATAAGTATTTTCTTCATATCCGACATCCATCCATCCATCCATCTATCTATCTGTGCCTCTGTGTATTTTTAACGCTTCCCATTTACTCAACCTACGTCAACTAAATCTAGACTTCTTCAAATACCACATAAAATATAGTATGCTCCTGTCGTCGTCTTTATCCTTGTTTACATTCTTCTTATTATAACATTTTCATCATGTTTAATGTTTGTTGGGAGTAAAAGCGTTAGTGGTGTTGGAATTGGTGATTCAGGTGAGCCACAGCTTTGCTTAGCTCCCAGCAGCACTTAAACATAATTCAGCACAAATATTTAACTTAACTTTATCACACATTCACTCAAACACACAGTTATTGCAGATATATACATGACACACTCAGATCTACACTTATGTGTGATTATGATTATCGAATGTTAAAGCGAAAGAATTCTAATTTTGCTTTGCTTTATATTTCAAGGACTAAATTGTTGTTGAACCACAAAGCAAATGAGACAACCAACCATCAATTCCCTCTGATCTTTATATTCTTTCTCCCCTATATTTATCATTTAAAAGCAATTCTATTCTCCCCCTTTTCTTTTCTGATTTCTCTCTCTCTTTCTCTCATATATTTCTCATTTGTTGCAATTACAAATTGCAATTGGTTTACCAGAATCTGACATAGCGTGACTTGGTAAATTTTGCTGCTGGTCATTATGGTTGTTGGCCATCAAATTGGTTGAATTGGTTGCGTTGATTTACAATTGTTGATTATGATGACTCTCAATGATAATGATAATTATGTTGATGACTGCTGGTGTTGTCTACCAAAAGGTTTACATGAATGTAGTACGGTAGAATCAGCCATTGGCTACATGGCATAATAATATGTGAACAAGCGAGGCTTTATTGCCGTTGTTATGTGTTGTGTGTGGTTTAAGCGTTGAATGAATGAATGATGGAATGAATAATGGTTTGAGTAAGTGACGTTAAACTATGCGTAACTATGCGTGATTGTCTGCCAGTCATGAATGGTGGTCTATCTGTCTGTCTGTTTGTCTATCTGTCTATATGCCTGCTTGCCTGTCTATTTCTCAATTGTACCATGTCTGTCTATTCTGTCCTTTGAATGTTTACTATGCGGCTTTGGTTGTCTGTTTGTCTATTTGTCTCTATATCTGCTGTTTGTCAGTTGCCCGCAGTCATGCCCATATTTAATGCCAGCAGAATGAAGTTCCCGAGGTTTGTAATAAAAAACAAATAGTAGAATCAACTGGGGAAGACCTTAAACTAGGTGAAATGTGAATATTTAAAGGCAAATTTCCTTAAAGTAAGAAGCTTATGAAGTAAAGAAGTCACTATAATTGGTCATGGTGACCTATTAAACTTCATTAGTTCATGAATTTAATATGAAATTTATTAATTAATATGAATGAAAGTAGATTGTTAAATACTTTTAAAGTTGATTCAAGGCAATGGAAAGGACTCCTTCCTCAGCTTTTACAATTGTTTATGTGGTGTCCCATTATTCAATATTTCATAATTTGCTTCATCTTATATCTATTGATATTCTCATTTATTATAATTTTATTGCTTGCCTTTGATTAATTTGAATTGAATTTAAAATTTTCTTGGTTTCTTAAAGACAAATTACAAATTGAATAAATGTAAAATATTTTGTTCTTATTCTTGTTGGTTAATTTCATTCACAAGCAAAGTCAATGTCAGAATGCTTAAGGAAACTTGAAATAGAAGATTGTGAGAAATGAAGAATGTTTTCTTATCTTAAGTCCACTGGATTATTCATTCAATTACCGCTGTCTACTATTAATTTTGTACTTTCTCGAAAGAACACATCAGAAAATTAAAGTACTATTTTAGTTGATTTTTTGTTAGATACTTTTAAGAGATGGGGACACATATCGGGACCAAAACTATCCAATGTTCAAGCCAGGAAGCAACCATACTTATTCACATAATTCACACTACAATCAGATGAACGATATGGCAGCGTATAATATACAAACAATTTAAAACTCTAATTTATATATATGAGAATATTTTTATTAATAGGCATGAGGAGCAGAGGACAGTAGTGACGAATTGCGAATATCAAATTTAAGAAATTTATATGACAATTTATTGATTTCGCTAACTAAAAATCCATCATAGAATTTTATTTCATTTTCCCAAGTCAACTTTATACAAAATTTTGATGCTTGAAGTACTAAATAGAACGAAGTATTCAATAATACAATACAAACCTACTTATTTATAATCATAAATACCAATTATTTGTCATGAATGAAATCTCCTAGTAACAAATTTAAGATTTGATTGAAAAAATTGGCTTAAACACTTTGTTAATGGTAAATATGGCAATACAATAAATGCATGCAACAATGACAACATTAATAAGGGTAATAATAAGAATGAACCACTAAAAGAACCGAAAGAACAAAACTAACAAACCAACAGAGATTTATTCCTACATTACTCGGATCTTTTGTCTTTGTCATGTGCGTGTTTTTCTGTCATTCCATTAAGCTTTTAACTTGTTTATCCTAAATGAATGAAGGACGAGGGTATGCGTGAGCTTTTGAGAGCCTCGGGCCATTAAATGTATCACTGGAGAGTGTGAGAAATCAATGGCCTGCAACAAAGACCAATAGTTGTCTTAATTGTTTGCACGATGCTGTCACACAAACAAAGAAGACCTGAAATCGAAAATATGTTTAAGTGAATCCAATTGACAGAGAAACTAAAAAAAAACAAAAATTAAAATGAATTTACCAATTACAAAGAGAATAAAAATAAGAGAAATCATTAACAGACACAAAGACAGAAAGTCAATCCACAACCAAATTAATTTATATGATGCTGAACTTAAAAATTTTAAGATAAAAAAACTAAAATTTTAAATTTAAAGAAAATTAAAGAGAAAAAATTAAAATTTTTTAAGTTAAATGATTTTATTGTTGTAAAGAAACATAATAATGATGCAGATAATGTTCTAAAAAATAATAAGTAGGTTACCAAGTCATCATACCACTCTATTCATCAGTATTGTTCAGACTAAAATATAATCATGGGGTTCATATTATTATTGTTTTTTTTTTTTGTATTTTCATAAATATTTTAATTTTTCTGTTATTCTATAAAACAACTTAAATTAAACTTATAATAATTACAACACAACTTCGACACAATTAGTAAGTGGGATAGAACAATTATATTAATAGGATCTAGTTGAAAGGTCGACAGGATAAGATCCTCTCAACCGTCTCGTAACTCTGAGTCTTCCCATTCTGCGTCGCTTTAAGAGACACCTTTTTAGTCTGTTTGGATGATTTTTTAACCTCTCCATAGAATTCTTGGCCTGTAGATTAATCACATCGCCAATTTTTGGGATTTTTAAATCGTTCTCAAGTTCCGACGTTCGCATGAACCACGGAGCTTCCGAAATCAAAAGCAATGTCTTGATCTGCAATACTCTGACCGCAAAATGTGTGTTTGCATAAGTTGTCTATTGCAAAGATGATGGAAAGTGTACCTATAATGATATAAGCGGCTGGCTGATTTAGTCTGCTTAATGCTCTTCTATTGTCATCAGAACTAAAGGTGTAAAGGAAATTTTTAGCTCAATCAGATGTCAAAATGTGGTTCTAATTGAGCTTGCAAGATTTGACTCTCTGATGACAGAACATTGTGAAAAAATCCCTTGTTTAACAAAAGAAATCTAAATCAAGTAACCTTTGCCAAAAAAATTTCTTAAAAACAAAAATTATTTCTCTTTTTTCTTTTTTTTTTTAAATAGTCAAAATTTGTAGTCGAATACAAAACAACAAAAAAAAAGTTTTCTAAGCGATACATAAAATAATATTTTTTTTTTTTGTTAATTGGTTCATTTTATTTCAATATACGAAAAAAAAGAAGAAGAAAACATGGCACGCGATTTTCCTGGAACCAAAGTCAAGGAAGAGCCGAACAACTTCGAATTGGGTATGGTACCGGAAAAAATTTTGGGAAAAACTGTGCAGAATGGGATATTAAAATATTTAATGAAATTTATGGGTTTCGGAAAACCGGAGCCTGTTGATCTATTGACTGTGCAATCCTGGTGTCCGAAATTGGTTAAGGAACATTGTGAGGAACATGGGGTTGATCCGGAAGATATGTTATGGAAACAAGAGGATTTGGCTTATGCAAAATACTAAATGTGTGTTGGGTGAAGTCATTTCGATGAAAGTTGGAAGAAAAATTGTAAATGCAAATGATTTTTTATAAATAAAAGAAGGTAGTTTTATTTAAAATTTATTAGAAAAAACTTTTGTATTTATTGATTGCATTGAATTTCTTTTGTTAGAAACTCTTGAGTGCAATCTTTTAAACTTAAAGATACCAAACAAAGTAAATATAATAGTAAGTGTAGATATTCGAAACTGTGAAGTGTGAGAGAGTCTTTAGATACTTTGAAAAGTATTTATATAAAAAGAAGAAAAATAAGTTTCCTCAGATGAAAGAAAGGGAAATAAAGAAAGAAAAATGATCTGATTAATGTTTTCTTATGCATTTTCAATAAATCATGACAAAGAAAATAACAAAAGGAAAACACAAGAACACACAAACCAAAAAAGAGAAAATAAAACAGAAAAATATGGGAAAATCTCAATGAAAAACTACAAGAAAAATTACACAAATAACAAATCATTCGGCTCAGCTACAGTTTTCATTTATTTTTTGTTTTTACTCATGCAATGCACGCCGCAACCATAAAGAGTACAGAGAGATAAAGTTCTTTTTTTCTTCTTCTTCAATAACAACAACAACATTTATGGCAATAAAAGTGAAATCAAGTAGAGTTGAAAGTATATTTTTGATATATGAATGAATTTATGTATCTATGTATCTATGATATCTGTGGGTGTGTTTTGTATGGTTGAAAAAGTATCTTTAGTTTGCTGGTTGGTATTGATGTTATTGTGGTTCTTCTTCTTATTATGATTGTTGTATTATATATTTATATAGAAGCAGAAATATGTACAAATATATTACAGTAATAAACAAACGCAGTTTCAGTATCATTTTCAATATTTACACGAATAATATCAAGGAACAGCAACAATAACAAACCTTGTAGAGGCATAACATATTTATATGACTGAATGAGTAAACAGGCAACCAGGCAACCAGGCAGACAGACAAACAGATAGACAGATAAACAGATTAGACAGATAAACAGATAGACAGAGAGTTTATCCATTGGAATATTGCACAGAGAGACAAAGGGACAGACATAGTTGGGTTCATATATTTTATTGTTATGACCTCCCACACTCATTTAATGTATTGGTCGCTTTGTTGCTGTTACTGCCGCTGTCGATATTTAGTAGAACCAGAAATGCCAATTGCATGTCACGATTCTGTTATTGTTGCTGACATTACTCCAGAGCAACACTTCACCTGACTTGTCTCTCCATTCACCGACTTCTTGTTACATTTGCCACATTCAATTGTCAGGCGCGACACCTTAAGCGAAATATTGCTTTGGTTTCCTGTTGCCATAAACACAAAAGACACCAAAAGCAAGAATAAAAACAAAAATAAATATATTAGAACCTTTAAAAAAGGAAATCCTTTTTCACCTTTACTGGTATTTGGCAACTGAAACTTGACTGTTGTATGTTTCTGTTGTTGTTACTGATGGTTTTGGGCCCCACATGGATCGGTTTATGGCTATCAAAAATACATGAGAACGCGTATATTTCACTGCATGTGGAAATGAACAAAAGAAGGATGGCGTACATTTCGATCTACCCTTAGACATTCATGTGTGTGATTGCGTGTTTAGATCATAAAAACTTGTAGTGAGAATCATATGAGATCCATTCAGTCATTTATTCATTTATTGCTGTTGGTTTTCCTTTTTTGTTTTTTGTTTTATTGCCTTTCAACGCTTTCGTTTGCAACGTGGATTTCATAAATTCGTGAACCATGAATTCAAAAATTGGAAATTTTGGTGAAAAAGCACAATTAAAACTAATAAACACAAAAAAAAAAAAAAAATATTGGTTGGTTACACAAAATTTGTTTGATAAAAACAAATTCAGACGGAGGCGACCAATAAATTGCATTTTTTTTTTTGTTTTGTTTGGGCAATGACAGGATTTATTTGGATTTTTCATTTACAGAAAATCGCTTTTCAGTTCAAATTGGAAATTGGAAATTGAGATTTTGATTTTTCAATTAAAAAAACAACAAAAATATTTCACAAATATTTTGCTTAATTAGTTTGGTAAACTGAAATGGTCCCTTGAGTGCATGTCAAGTGAGATTAAATGGAATCACTTGCAATCGAATGATGGACTTTTGATTAAGCAATCAATCATTTATGTACCACACAACTTCAATATAAACAGATTACTGATTAAGTATACAAATACATTAATTTTTTCTAATTTGTTATATTAATATAACAAAAGCTTCTTTTAACAAATATAGTTGCAAAACTAACTTATCATAGAAAAGATGTGAGTGAAACATATTGATAAGATCAGTTTATTAAGCAACTTTAAAAAAAGTAAGGTTATCTGTTTGATTAATGTGTAAAACATTAACTTAGACTACAAGAAACCAGAGCTATAGATTAAAACATATTTCAGTATGTCATTGAAATTTTTAATCTTTTCGATGTTGAGGAATCTCTAATGCGGCTACACATAAATATTTTGATTTAGTATTGTTATTCGGATTTCATCATTAGATTTATAGGATTGTGAATATGAACTTTAGCTATGAAACTTAGTCAGTTAATTTTTCATAATTTAGTTAGTATAAAGATTAATAATAATTGAAAATAATAATAATTGAATATAATAATAATAATAATGACAGCTTCATGATTAACGATTAACAATAAATGAATGCAATAACAACTTGTTTATTAACGACTTAACAACTGCGAGTGACTTGCAACTTTAAACGACCTTGTCCTCTTTCTCTCAACGCTTCTCCTTCTACTCCTATTCTCGACTACAATCGACCCGGGGCTGGATGAAATATCTAGGACTATCACATCTTACGTTCGATTATCCTAATATTCAACTGCCTCAGATGAATCACGTTCTTCATTACTGCTGCTGTTGATATTGATGCATCCTTTCTTTCGGCAACTTTCTCATGTATGAGCTTCTGATTTTCTTTTTCCGAACGTAGCAACTCAGCCTTCTTGCTCTCTATTACCCGAATTACATGAATGTGTATAACAACGCGACAGATTGTTGATTCTTCTTTGGTGTCGGTTGCACTCTAACAACGATCACAACGACTGAGCGATCCGCGCACTTCTATTCTCATAAACACAATTTGAAAGAGAGAAAGAGAGAAAGCTCTGCTATTATATTCAGTCCTATAATACTTGACTAAATGCTCACATTCAATTATGAGTTATTTTGATGTTGAGTTTATTTGCTTGGCATCTGTTGCTGAATATTGGCAAGAGACACCAAGGAAGAATTAACTATAAGAGTCGCAAAAGAATCGCTACGTGTAAAATGGCCCTAAAACAAACACTTTTCAATCTACTGTTCATTCAAAAATCAAATTTCGGGAAATGAAATCTTCTGAACTCCTGGCGCACCTATAGCTTTTTTTTGGTGACATTGAAAACAACCAAAACCAATCTCAAAATCTTTGGAGATTTCTGGCGTATGACCGTTTGAAAAGCTTTTCAATCACCTTCCATCGATATCGTCAATATGTACATCAGTTAGAAAAATTATACAAAAATTGTATTCAAAATCACTAATCAATTTATGACCAAATCATTTCAAATGATTTTTTATCAAATTTCAATCACCTTCAATCAATCGTTTATCACGGATGCCCCATGGTTTGTCAGAAACACAATGCTGCAAAATGATCTAAAGCAGTCAGCACTTAACAAAACTCCAGACTCACCATAACCCATTAGCTTCTGACTTGTTCTGAAGCCCAACTATAAGGCGGAGGTTAAAAAGACTCCTTCCACATGATCTCCCACTAAGGAGACTCTTACCACATACAAAATCGCAGAAAAGCCGCACACAAACCACTCATAAAACGCATAAAATCGCATGCAAATCATCATCATTGAATATTCATTTCATGTTGGAATGAACACATTGCTTACGCATATTGACTTATGCTATTGCATTCTGTAAACACAAAATACAAACATTTCAATGCAGTCAAATTTGTGGCATTCACATGTCTAAAATTGGGTAATTGTATTGCATTGGAGGAGAGAGGAAACCGCGAGCCAACTGCCAACAATAAATTGACACTCATGTGTCCTGTTCTCTTCTGTTCTGTTCTTTCCAATTCTGACATTTTGAGACATTTAAATGAATGTTCGCGTAATTTTAATGTAATTAAATTTTGCAAAATTGCTGCCATCTGTTTGAAGTTCTCTTCTCTGAACTTCTTTCTTCTCTAAAGAAAATTCCACAGGTAGAAGAACAAGAACAAGAACGGAAGTACTTCGACTGTTTCATTGCTCAATTGCTTTATTCAAATAAGAAAGAAAATCAAGCGATTTGTAATTAAATTCTGTACTTAGTTTCTATTTTGTTCGTTTTGTTCCTTTCCTTTTCTTTTTTATTCAGTTCAGTTCAGTTGAATTGAGTGAAGTTTAGTTCCTTTCATTTCATTTCATTTCATTTGTATTTCGCAAATTGGCCACTAAGCTGTAGTTCTTGTTGTTCTTATTGTTGTGTGTTTAGTGTCAGTGCCATTGCCATGGTGAACGGAAACGGAAGTTAGTCAGCTTGCAATTGTTGTTGGCGTCTTTAATGTGAAATGAAATAAAGTTTCAGCTTCTTTACCTTTTGTTAATGTTTATTGTTCATTTTTCTTATGGTTGTTGTTGCTTTAATTTTTATGCTTATTATTATATTGTTGTTGAGGTCTTTTTCAATTTCTTTCTTTCTTTCCTTTCCATCTCTTGGGGAGATTTTCATAAAGACAGTTTGTCAGTCAGTTTGTCATTCACAGTTGCCTTTATTATTTCTTCTATTTGCCATTGACTTCCTTAATAAAAGAACATTGCGCATTATTACTTGTTATGCTTACCTAAATACAAAGTGCCATCCATGTTCATCACTCGTATGTTGGTCATCCTTATTACCAGTAGCATAATGCGTTCGTTCCCTTTACTCTTCCTCCTTTCCCCTCTTCGAGTTCTTTATGTGAACGCATTATCCTGTGACTTATTTAATTTCATCGCTTAGTTTCTGTTTCTTTTATTATCTTCTTTTGTTTGTACATAGTATCTTGCTTTCTGTGGCATATTTATAGAAATGTCAATGTTTATGACACAAAACAACCGACAGATAGAAAGACTATCTAATAAAATCCCCCTATCTTCTATCTATCTATAATATGTCCTTGTGTTTGTCCTCTTTGTTGAGACTTCATGTAGCATCTTCATGTTGATCCTATGATACTTTGAGCATCACATAAAATTCAATAAGCAAAGCAATTAGTCCACAACGCATGTTTAGCAGTGTAATTAGTTCTTTGCCTCTAATGGAACGTGTGACTTGACTTTAAGAACTCTACTCTCTCATACTAACAGAAACTACAAAGGGAATCTTTGCAATGTTTTATTTAAAGGTAAAAATGAAACAACAACTTTATGACTTTATTAAAAATATTTACTTAATAAGAAAGGTAAGTAGAAGGTAGAAAGAAAGAATGAACATGAGAAAATTAAAACTAAAGAAAAACTTTGCTCATTTTTCTTTTGCTCATTATTGGTTTCGACTGTATTTTGGTGGATGTAGTAAATGTGGTCACAACATTCATGGTTACAGAGGCTTCTGTGTGTTCTTTTCCCTTACTTCATTTCATATTGGCATTTGTTTCTAATCGGTTTCTTGGGTTATTTGTTTGCCTGACGCTGGCGGTTTAACATTGAAAATGAAAAATGATGCCAGACTTTGGTTGATGTTAAGAACTTTCTTTTTGTTATTCTTATTGTTTTAACGTCCTTATATGAATAAATGAATGTGAATGTGAATGTGAATGCGTGCTACTGGAAGTAGGCTGATGATGGTAATTCTGTTTCAAGTTTCAAGCTAAAAACCTTAATTTCGCGCTTAGATTAATTGTGTGCTCATTAAGATTTCGTTTGAAAGATTCCTGGCACGTTGCCTGTTGGTGGCACCTGCGGCTTCCATTTAAATGCATAAGGAAAAGAAAAAAGCCACATCCTGTTAATAATAACAGGAAAAAAAACAAGTAAAGCCACTTAAAATTATATTAGCTCTCATTTTGAGAGGCCAAGGGCCAATAAGCTGTTGTAGGCAGCAACAAACTTTCTAAATGATTGTCCTCATATACCCTAGAGACTCTTCTCATATGTATGCTTTTAAAGTGATTGGCTTGGCTTTGCTTGACTTCTATGCCAGAATTGGGTGCTGAATGTTGGATGTTGGATGCTTACGCACGACTGACCTTTAACAAGAATTGATCCAAAGCTTAGCATTGTTAGTTTCATAGGCCTTAATAGCATTGATTATGTCAAGCATTCTCACGCCCTTTCTCCACCTACCACACATAACCTTTTTGTTAATGAATGCGTGTGTGTGTGTGTGTGTGTGTATATCTGTGGGTGAATATCCTTTGCTGTCTATTGTTCTTAACAAAAAATCAAATGATTTATTATGATTTTAGCTTTGACAATGATAATCTTTCTTTTTTCGTTGTGTTTTTGATTTGAATATGTTTACTTCAGTTTTTGGTTTAGCTCAGTTTCGTATAGTTTTGTTTTGCTTCTGTTTTATTTAGCTTCCGGTCAATGAAGATGGTAGGAGGGAGGAAGGGAGGTAGGTTTGCCATTTTAACGAGATTTTTATCAGTTGTTCGATGTTTGCCCCCCTGCCTAGTTCCTGACAAGGGTCCGCATAAATGCTAAACTCAAACAATGGCTAAACACATACACAACTTGAGTGAACAAAGGAAGAGCGAGTGAGGTGCAATGAGTGCTCCTTCCTGATCAGAACCCATCCACACCACATCAGATACAAAATAAGTGACCTTTATTAAGGCCTTCGGCAGCACACTTTGTGTCATTGTGTATTAATGGTCTGGAAGTAAGCGCCCAAATCCGCCGTGCTGTCCACTGTTGTCGACCGTTAGTCAATGTTGCTTGCCTGCCTTTGTGCCTTCCTTCATCTTCCATCTTCCATCATCATCATCTTTTTAGAACATTTAGTTATCATCAAGTATTTCCCGCTGCTAAAAGCACAATAGAAAAAGAAAATGACCCAAACTGAAGCGATGAAGTATGAAACAATGAAATTCGTACAAAAAAAAAGATTCAAAATTCAATCAAAGTTACAAACTTTTGCCATTCGTTTGCCGGATTTATTTTTTGTTTGTTTTGTATGCGAAATTGTTTTTTGGCTTTAAGATTTCAAGGTTGTTGCTGCTGCCGCTTTTGCTGTTGCTGTTACTAGTCTTTGTTGCCTTTTTTTTATTCTCTGCGATTCTTTGTTTCGTTGAACAATTTCAATTTCTATCAAATTAAGTTTAAATAAATTAAAGTTAAACACAAAATGTAGTAGTAGGTGCCAATCGATGAGGAAAATGTGACTTATTGTTAATGGTTTATTGAAGCCAAATCAAAAATGGTTGTTGTGTGTTTTTTTTTATAGTTTAGTACAGGGGTTGGCAAACTTCAGCCAGAGGGTCAAATGTATCCAGACTGTGAAGCGAAGTTACTATTTAGAAGAGTCCAATAGAATGAATGTAGCTCGGAGGAATCTATAAGCGATCGGAAGATGCTTTCTTGAAGCCAAATGTAGCCAAAGGTTAAGGTTTTCAATCCGCAAGAACTTCTATATTTCTGGGTACTTTGTAGACAGAATCTATTTCATATTTGTTTAAACCATTATTCTAAAAAAGTTTTCTGACCCCAGTTTTATTAAAAAAATATTCATCTAAAAAGTCGAGAATACAAACAAAATGTGAGGAAAAACTGTCCACCTTCCTTAAAAACATGTTATTGTTATAATCTGTGTACGTGTAAATGTAGTTGTGAGTATGACAGTTTGTTTGTTTAAAACTCAATTATAATAAATAATAGTTTATTTGTTTGTTTGTTTATCTTCCATTGGCATCTGTCGCCCTTTCTCATCGCCCTTCATCATCATCCTCATCATCACCATTGTACATTTTGCAAGTGACCTTGTGTAGTATGCAATGTTTTTAATAGAAATCATTGTCAATATTAACTTTTCGGCAGATTTGTGGAACGATAACACGCCTACAAACAACAATTCATGCATGACACAATGAAACCAAACACACGCTTCATCCATTTTTGTTGCAGCATTTTAAGCTACAGCAACAGTGGCAGAGAGAAACAATAAACCTCCAAATTTATGCAAAAGTTGTTGTTCATTTTTGTTTCATTAGGAAAAAAATTAATTTCATGCACAGAAGCGCGTATAAAACTAAAAATAATATAACAAACAATATAAAGACTAAATGTACATGGGATATAAGGTTAATTATTGGTTGCCTTTGGTCCTTTGCTTTTATGGAGAGGAAAGAAACATAAATGATTGATAAGAGTAGCAAGTAGAAGATCTTTTATGGAAGTTGATCTACTCATAATTGAAGTTGATTCCGTTGGGAATCATTAAATGATGATCGCCCCTAGGGATCAGAAAAAGACTCATGCCAGAATCATAGCAAAACAATATGTTTACCTGCAAAAATAAAGTAGATCAATGTCCACAAATCTTAAAAATATATCAAGAATAACAATAAATAAGAGTTTGGTGTATTCTATCTATGCATATAATAAAATCGTACAATTTGTCTGTTTTTTGTGCGCGCATCACATAAAAACCACTCATTGGATTCAAAATCGAATTACTGAAAGATAAGAAGTTTTATTGTGAGCAACATATTGCGTTTATCTAATCAAAATTGACTTACAGAAACAAAAGATAATTATTTTTAATTGTAAGTATCTTGTTGTATCAAATATGCTAATAAATTATTTTACAAACATTCTATGTGTTACTTGAAAACATTTTGTGCTTTCAAAAATCCTTTAAGGTAAGTGGAGTCATTGGATCATCGTATTAAGAATCGCCTTAAAGTGCATACACCAAAGGTTCAACCTCAGATCAGAGTCAGTCTTAACTCAAATTACTGTACGTAGTTCTTACTTAACTTATCAACTAGCTGATGAAGTCAGGGGCACAGATAGTAGACCTGTAACAGCAATATGTGCTTTAATGAGTCTCAAAACAAGACCAATTACCATTGTCAATTTTTACCATCTACCTACTTAGCTTACGAAATCAAAATCATTCGAATACGTTAGACTATGGGAGGTGTTAATGTCCTACTGCATTTTGGAAGGTTATGTTAACTGATATGAATACTGTACTGTCGTATGCATCCACGTATTTTGCTTAGCTTAATGAAATATGAGCCATCGCTTGAAGGTTGTTCGTCGAACTCGGACAAGACGCTTACGCTGTATTTATGCGCGTAATGATCAACAAATATGTGGAAACACGCGCACCAAACACACAGGCGACTCGTGTAACTTAAGTACAGATTTTAAGAAAAAAAGAAGTGAATGACCACTGTCATTAATGGTCGGGGAGACCGATAAACAAAGTCTAATTTTCTTAAATATTACAGTACCAATGATCTATCAGTTTAACTAAATATGGAATCAAAAAAAGCAAAGACTTAAAGTGATATAATTCTTAAAGTAATTTAAGCTAATCTTATCAAAATTCATAATATTTCTATTAAATAACATTCTCACCAAATGAATTATGTTGCATATTCTAACTAAAATGACCCAATTGCAAACTTCATGTGTCTCTCGTCTTCTACCTTGCAAAAAACTTATCAAACTTTGCCTTAAATTCATTTCATAGTCAGCAGGAACCATAATTTATCCTCATGAAGTCAATCTGTGACACCTGCAGTGATTTTCATTACTTTCTCTTTAACCATTTCCCCATACCATAACTTCTAAAGTACACCTCGCTTGCATTCACGTAAACACATAAATACATAAGTGTATGGTAGATAGAAACGATATGCATATAAACTCACTTGTAGTGATTTGCATAAATGCTGAGTGCTTTTTATTTCCCGCCGTGTGTGAAAATTGCGTTGCATTTAAAATTTACAGTTGCAATTTTCATTGTGTTGGAAGAAGAAAATGAAATTAAAAAATAAATGAAAGTAATATTTCGCCCAACAACAACTGTCACCATTATAATACACAAACACACACATTTCCACATACAAAGACACAGTGATACACATAGGGATGCAGTGGTACACAATTTTAAGTTATAATTTTAATGCGAAGCGCATTTTGCGCATAATTTTATTTGTACAAATAACAAAAAAAAAAAAAAAATAATACAAAAAAATGATGAGGAATTTTAACAAAGTCAAAATGAGCAGAAAACAAGGGAATTGCAAGGAGAGAAGAGAAAGCAAACGATATGCCACGAAGTATGCAACACCAAAAGTATTTAAAATATTTTTTAATTTATGCAAAAATAAACCGAAAAAAAAAAATAAAAAAAATTCTGGGGAATAATGTTTAAAAAATTCTCAACAAAAATCTGTCAAAAACAAAAAAAATTAATTAAAAAATTAAATAAAAGCCGCTTTACATAACTAAATATATAAAAAAATAAATTCTCTTCTCTATTTTTATTATTTTTTTTTTTTTTGCATGAAAAATAAAATTACAAAAATCAAAAAAGAAAAATTGAACGAAATTTTAAGTAAAAACAATTTCATTCCATGAAACAGAAAAAATATTTCTAAAAATATCTAAAATAAGAAAGATATTTGTCGACTATTTTTATTTGTTTTTATTTTATTTTTTCTGTTTCAATCAGCAATTTGTCAATGAAATTGTTCACTTCCTAACGAAAGATACATTGGGGTAAAATAAACAAAAAAACACAATATTTGCTCAAAGTTATCAAAAGCTGCCCAAAGCAACATTTGTCCCCCAAGGTATTCGAGCCTCAAGGAGCTTAGACATCATAGGCATAATATTAGTAAGCAAGACTGCATGAATAGACAAACACCAAGAACATAGTAAAGCAAAAGAGGATAGTGTGAACAGTGAGGACTGTGTAGTCTAGTGAATGAAATAGAGAAGACATCCCTAGACTGTATTGGGATGGACTACTGCAGTAGAAACTTCACAATTTTTTGATTATATTTGCTTTTTATTGACTTTGAATTCAGTTTTAGTTTAAGGAGATGGTGGACACAACAACTTTGAATTCAGTTTTGGTAGACAACACCAACCACAAATTATGTCATTGACCATGAGCGCGTGTCTGTGTCTCATGATACTTTTGTTTATAGCCACAATTCTGCGACGTATGCGAAATTTTATTAGATTTTTTTTATTCAAGGACCAGCAACTTTAATTGTTCCCAGACATACACACAGACAGCAGACACTTGCATAGTCGTAAATTAGGCCATGGTCACAAAATAATATTTAAATAAGTCTTAAGCACCACAACATTTGTTATAATTGTAAATAAGCCCACAGGCGTGGCCACAAGTGAACCCACAAGCGAATGTTAAGCAGTCAAAGAAAGCCCAAAATTCTAAGAAACCAATTCAACACAACTAGACATAAAATATTAAATAGGAGAATGAGGAGAAAGAGGAGAATCAACATGAGGTTTAGGAGAAAATAATAATAAATGAAGTAAGATGAAGGGTCCGGCGATAAAATCAAAAGCAATTATTTACACTTTGATAATAAAAAATACAAATATGTAAGTATAAATAAAGAAGAACAGTCATTGGTAGTAGTAGGAGGCTACAATAATAGATCGATGACCATCGGATACCACAATTGGTCATTCTGAATCATGGTTATGCTTGTTTTTCTTTTGTTAAACTTCATCTTTAGAGAAAGAGAAAAAGACAGATTGAGAGGGGAATAGCAATGACTTGCGGAAACATGTTTCCGCTGTGGTGGCTTTGTGTGGAAAATTGTGTCAAAATGCCGTACAGAAATTTATTACCTTAAGGTTATTGTTACTTGTGTTATTCTTTTTCCCATTTTCCATGTTCCATTTTTGTCTCAACCCCAAACCAAACCAAAACCCACTCCACCAACCACAACTGAACTCAATGCATTTTTGGTTACCCACTTATGTATTTTTTTGAGTTGTTTGGGTGAGCAGCAAACAAATTTTTATGTTTATTTCAGTTTTTTGCGGTGCTTTATATGCCACCAAATATTGCACATAGACGAGAGAGTGTATTTGTATATGTGGGGCGCAGTGGATAACAACAACGAAATG
>JAWNKV010000121.1:0-12254 GCA_035041805.1 Amiota mariae
TGTGCCTACTGACTTTTCAGTTACGTATTGTCTCTTGTTTCTCATCTGTTTATTATTTTGTGTAAATCAGAGGTCTCCAACATTTTTTTGCGTCGTAGACCCCCTGCTTGGCTAATATTGTATTTTGCAAATTCATCCACTTCGAATATGTTTTGTAACTGTACTGAAGTGTAGAATGAAAAAGCAATAAAAAGCAAACGTAATTTAAGGTATTTGATGTGACTCTCCCATGGTATGATATGTATCATTGTGTAACAAGAGGTTTGAGTTTGGTATTTTTTTAAATGATAAACATATTTCAGTTACATGTGTCGTACATAAATAGAATATGTGAATCAAATTATACAAAGTATGACTTCAGAAATTCTAATCAGCAGAGACTGATACTTGTCAAACATGGATAGTATTGTCAGAATATCCTGCAATTAGAGTCTGACCATCTGTAAACTAAGCCAAAGAGAGGCACTACGGCTGATCAGCTTTCGACGTGGGTGATACAACTTCAGGACACAGTTCCTCGACAGTCTTCTTGCATGCTAAATCCCAGATCTTGATGGATGGACCATAAGCCACACACAGCCAATTACGATTAGGAGAGAAGCACAACGCGATTATAATATCATTACGTTATGTTCTAGAGTATACAAATTCTTCCTATCGTTAAGATCCCACAAAAGCGCTTTAGCGTCCTTTTCCCCGGAAGTGCAAAGAGATCCATAAGGTGAAACTGTAACATTGTTCAAGTAACCATTATGGCCTTGATGTTTGTCTTTAATTTGCAGTTCGCCAAATTCCACACCTTGACAGTTCGATCCCAACCGCAGGACACGATTATGTGGTTGGAATAGTTTGACATGCAAATCTACTAAGATACGTACACAAGACACCCAATCTGTATGACTGTCTTCCTGAATAGTAGATTTGCATTCAGCTAAAGTGTTCCATAGTTTGAAAGTTTTTTCATGTTAACCAGACACTATTTGACGATTGCCAGCGGAGAATGTTACTGAGAGCACATCCTTAGTATGACCCTCGAAACGTCTTGTAGTTTTGACAGCAGCCAAATCGCAAAGGCGCAATGTTTGATACCAGGATCCAGACAGCGTGTAATTACCGTCAGAAGACAATACAAAATCGCTTATAAAATGCGAATTCCCGTATAAACGTTTCTGGGTATAACCGCAGTTAGTGTCCTCATCACGCATTATTTTCCAGACAATCAAAGTTTTGTCACGTGACGCTGATATAATAGTGTCAGTCTTTAGGATTAGTGGCGATCTGGGTAACCCAACCATTAATTGGTCATAATGTACCATGCAATTGCAATGTCTCCGACATTATATTCACTTTTTTCAGAGAACTGGATTCACTATTAAAGCGTCACACTCAGATGAAGGTTCGTAAGAAACAGGGCTTACGCTTTCGGGAGAAGGAAGCATATTGCCTTTGTTTTACTTCCATTTAATTGGATTTTCCATTTAGAAAAATATACTGCTAGTTCATTTAATGCAATTTGAAGTTTATTTTTGATGTCGTTCCTGATGTATATATTGCAGTATTATCTGCAAATATTGAAGTCGCACAGTGGCCACAGAAAAGTACATCATAAGTGTATAAATTATAGAGGATGGGGTCAAGAATCGAACCCTGGAGACACCAGCACAGATTGGAAGTTTACACGATATGGACCCATTCATGTGAACATTAGAGTAAATTATTTTGATGAGGTACACTGGGAAGTTTAATATTTTCATTTTGTGGATCAAACCATTATGCCGCACTGTATCGAAAGCGGTCTGCACATCTAAGGTAACCATGCCTTTTAATTTTTTTAAGTTTAAGTTCTTGTTTCACATAATCTTTAAGTTTTAAAGAGGGTGAATACTGCTTAGATTTTCTCTGAAACCATATTCGTTTAGTGTCAATCCCAGATACTTGGTTGAGGTGTACATGGATATGTTGTTTCCAATGTTCGATGAACATGGAACGATTGTATAATTGACTAATGAAATGGGACTGGAAGTGAATAATATTGATATCGATGAGTTTTTGAAAGAGCACAGTCAGGAGGTGTTTACCGAAGTTCTTATGGAATAGCATTGTGCATTACAGCAAAATAATGTAAAGGAGACTTTGTCAAAAGAAAAGGAGGTAGAAGAAGAACAATAATCTTTCGGGGAAATATATAAGGAATACAATGAAAGCATACAATGAGAAGTATCACCCTACTAAGACAGTGGCTAAGGGAGCTAGCTATAGGTTTACCATATTTAATGATAAGACTGTGATACATTTTAAAAAAACTTTGAATCCTCATCAAAAACAACTGACTCTAGACATCTTTTTCCCCATATTGGTTTCTTTATTCCAGTTTGTCTCATTCCTTGCAAGAAGACAAAATCAAGAAGAATCAAATTCTTTAAAACGTTATGCGAGGCACTAATGTATACTTTAGACTTTCTAAATCGCTTTATCATAACCATTATCATAATTTCTTAAAATAATTTTAAATGTTAGGAAATTATTATTATTGATTGTGTAAATTTTTACCTTTTACATAATAAATATCAGTTACCACTAAATATATACTTATTTATTTTGCTCCAAAAAGTATACACTATTTTTTTTTTTACACCATTGGTTCCCAAAGTGGTCTATATTAAACCCCAGGGGTCGCCGACGAACTGCAAGGGATCCATGTGAGGGGAAAAATAGAATTGGGAGTCCATGTGAGAAAAAAAAAAAATTGGGGGTCAATGAGATGTAAACGGTGGTCTACGATACTGGATCTCATTTTGGCTTTCCATGAATGAAATAATCTACAGACACAGATGATTTGGTGCTTAGTTTTTGTCTCCAGACAGACTGATATATTGCATGAATCTCTTAAATTAGTCATTAACGCAGTAAACCGAATCCGAAGCAACGCATTAAATACGCGGTTATTTGCGCAGTTTTTTGTAGAAAATGACGAGAACTTTCATTAAATGCTCCTTCACTCTGAAGTACGCTGGCTGTCGAAAGGCTTATGTTTAACACGATTTTTTGATCTTTTTTAGACTGTTTTAGATGCTAAAATTCCAATTTTAAAACAAAATTTAATCAATTGGCTACCAGTCATTGCCTATTTAACAGATTTCTTCAATAAATTTAATGAGGTTAACTTGCAGTTACAAAGTGATAGCCTAAATTTGATCAATACAAAGTTCATAATTTCAGCGTTTTTTGACAGAATTGAACTAATGAAGCAAAACATTGGACAGGGCGAATTTTCCCAGTTTCCAAATTTGTAACTGACGAAAGATGACGTTTCCACTCAAGTTCAATTCAATTAAATGCCCTCTATTCAGATTTTGAAAATATGTTTGAAGGTGTTTTGACTATGGTAATACCACAATGGATAATACTGGTCAACACCGAAAAATTTTCCTAGTATTTTATATATGTTCTAGGCACTGAATACGGAAAAAATAATAGTTTTGTCGTAACAGCTCTAGTTTTTGAGATACAACTACTTAATTTGTTCTTACTTTCATATGGAGATCATTTACATTACACAACAAAATCAATTTTGGGTTATCCAAAAAAATTTTTATGTTTGTTTAGTAATTCAATGTCACTGATTCCGAATAATCTCAGATATTTTCCAGCAGCTCTAGTTTTTGAGATATAGGTACTTATTTTTTATCTTTTCTAGTTTTATGTTTTTTATGTTCTTGGAAATCTTCCTTTAGTTTTATTTGCCCTTACTCATATTATCTTTAAAGTAACGTTCATTAAGATAATTTTGAAAAATAAAAGTAAGACAAAAGCGATGACCGTTATATTTTTTTGAATTTTCTTTTAAACTTCCACGAAATATGTTTCTCTTTTTTGGTTTTACAAAAATATTAAAATTTCTAAACACTTTTTTATTATAAAGCTAATTGGATATGAATTTTTTGATATTTCTTCTTATATTATTACAATGTTCAAGATTTGCAAAAAAAAAAAAAAAAGTGAGTGGCAGAGTAAATAATGTAAACAAACTCCATATAAAGGTATGAACGAAGGATGTAGCTGTGTCTCAAAAACTAGAGCTGATACAAAAAAAAAAAACTGTGAGCAGATTCGAAATCAGTGACCTCGAGGTAATAAACAATCATTAAAACATTTTAGGAAAAAATAAAAAAGACTGATTTTGTTGACCAGTGTAATCAATCCATATGGTGACATAGAAGAAACGGATGTCATATTGCAAGAGGAACTTATCGGAAAAAGATATTCCTGTTACTTATCCCATTTTATGGAATATCGTATGAAAGTTTTTAATTGCTTTTCCGTCCTCAAATCTATTGGGAAGGGGTTTCAGTGTGGTTGCCAATTTTCTAATAAAAAAATAAAAAAAAAGAAATACTCTGAACATCGCTAACCGAGGAGATATGAAATTAAACCTTAATAAATTAATAGCAAATATTGAAGATTTATTATCAAGGCATCAGGTTCATTCCTGCCACCGAAAATCGTTTATTTTTTGCTTTGTGATTTTATGAAATACATAATAAATTATAATTTGGTTCGTTTTAATTTGAATTTCATTAATAAACTAGTTGTCCCGGCAAACTTTGTTTTGCATTCAAAAAGCTTTTGTACATTTGTTAGTAACGTTGTCTCGGCCCAATGTAAAACAATATAAGATATAAAGAATTATAGAAGATTATATATGCAGTGGTTTTAGAAGTAATAAAATGTAATGGAGTAGCGCATGTAATTATAGCATGGTTTATTAGCAAATTTGTTAGAAAAAACGGATTTTAAATTTTATACATTATAAATTATATAGTATAATATTTTGTTGGTCAATTTTGATTAAATAAAGCCTATGTTGTGCACCAAATAAAGCTTCTTGTGTTTTTGTATTTGATGTATTTGAGTTAAATAATAAATCTTGGAATTGCAAACCCTTCCAGAAAATAACTAAAACATTTACAAATAAAAGGTTATTCAACCCAGTTTCAGATACACTACTTCTGATGAAAAAACAAACTTGTTAAGCAAAAACATCATTTAACAGAGTCATTATCCAATGCTAACATTATTGCTTTTGCCAAATCCTCTCTCACTGAACTTGAAAATATACGCAACTTTACTGTTCCAACTTCTACTCGCACTAAAGTTGACGATATTATTTGTTTCCTAAGAAATAAGAATTCCTCAGGATCTGATTTCATTTTTAACTCATGCATTAAAAATCTGCCCAGTTCTGCAATTAAGTATCTTGCGCTGAGTTTTAATCAATATGCAAAAATTGGTTATTTTTCACGTAAATGGAAAATTGCCAAGGTTATTCCAATCCCTCAATATCAAAAATAAACTTCAAATTGCCTTAAATAAACTAGAAGTATAATTTTTCAAATGGAAAATAAAATTAATTGGAAATAAAACAAAGGCAATATACTTCTCCCGAAAGTGTAAGACCAGTTTCTTACCCAACTCAAACCTCGTGGTACACAATGATAGATATCATACAATGGGAGAGTCATCTCAAATACCTTAAAGTCTATCTAAAACCGTTAAACATGCTAAAAAAAAGTTTGGAGACCTCTGATCTAGGGATGTCGGATGTGGCAAAATGTATCCATATATATCGCATCGCGATATTTTTAAAATACAAAATTGGATAGCGATATATAAAAAAAAAAAAATGGCAATATATCGATGCAAAAGTAATAAGTTACTACCTACTATTTAGCATAATCTAGCTCAATCGTCTCACATTACTAGATAAATATCAATTAACAGACATTACTTTTAATATTTCTATAAATCAAATAATGAATAACAACGATACAAATTTTGTATTTATTATTATAACGTTAATAGACTAAGCCGCCAACAAATTTTCTTTTGTTGGTCTGGAATAAATATCATTTTTTATACCTTTTCGATATTTGGAATTTTGTATCGGTTATATCGAAAAATTTAATATTGCTCGACATGTTGATCTAAAAATATCAAAAACCCTACTCTGATCTATACAATCTGTTGAAATGCAGTATACAGTTAACTATTTTTTAACACAATGATAGATTCTATCATATACCCCGTTTATACGATAGCCGAGCTAAGCACAAGAACCGAGCTGACGAAACGCACATTTCAATTTCGACCTTATTTTTATAACTCGAGTTAAAGAGTCGTATAAACGCTTAATGGATCGAAATTCATTTGGTGTTTCATGTGGAGTTGCTATATGCTACAATTATTTTGTTTTACTTTCATTTTTTTAGGGTTCCGTACCCATAGGGAGCTAACGGGACTCTATTACTAAGCTTACAATGTCCTCTATCTCATGAACCGTAATAGGTAGAGAGTTGAAATTTTCACAGAGTGTGTAAATCACTTGTGTATAGAACGACAAATACACATACTTAGAAGCATTGTTCTTTAATTTAACCTTTTGTTTAACATTTTTTTTGTTTTTGTAGTATACTTTTAAGCTGTTAATTGTAGTATACTTTTAGGCTGTTAAATATGCACATAATTTAATATTTTAAGCAAAAAAAATCTTGTACGATGGTACGGAACCCTCCGTGTGCGAGTCCGACTCACACTTGGCTGATTTTTTTTTTTTTTTTGTAATTAATTTATTTTAGTTTAAGTTCACTTCAATTTATATTTTTGTCTTACTTTTAAGTGTTAATTGTTACATTTATTTTTGTTTTAAGCTGACAGTTTTTTGTCAATGTCATTCAAATAAATAAATAAATAATAGTTGACATCGAATGTCGATTTAAAGCACTCAGCGAATATTATGAACGATTTGGTTTTATTTATAATATCAATTATTTGAAATATATACCAAAAGACGACCTTCTCAAGCATAGTAATTACTATATTTATGTATTATAGTACTTTCGAGAAGGTGAAAACAGCGACATATAACCTTATCCCTTTATATCGCAGTGCGTCATTACTGTAACAAACCAAATAATTCATAGCATATTGCAATATGTAGACTTTTTTCTATTTTAAATCATTATAATGTATCACTAACAGATCTCTCTATGGATTTAATGCAGTTCTTGAGAACTAGTTGACGTCATTTGTGTGAAATTCATTTTTTTCCAATTTGTCACGTATTTCGTGTGTGACGTTTTTATTTATTAATTTTACGAAATTCGAAAAAAAAATACAAAAAAAAAAACGCAAAGTGAATTTCTGTGTTATAATTCCAGTAGGTTAGTTTATAAATTTTAGTATTTATTGTTTTAAGGCATTCCATAAAACTTAAAGGAACGATTTAAGACAATGTAACATTTCTGTCACACTCCCTTTTTTTTTTTTTAATTTTCAACCTTTCTAATAAATTTTTTTCAAAAATAAAAAATACGTGTATTTTATTTCGTTCAGACCTACCGTAAAATCAAGAATTTGGAAAAATTCACGTGGTTGAGTTAAAAAGGGTTAAGAATTGTATGCAGAATTACAGCTTTTAAAATCAAATTCTTTAAACACTGTCAACGATGCAACTTATCTACTACGTTTTAGCAAATAATTTGGAGAAGAAGTTTATCCAAATGTTTACAATGCTATTAGAATAATGCTCACAGATTCAGTCAGTACTACTGCGTCTGTTGTGAGAAGTTCTTCAAAATTAAATTTGATTAAGACATAGTACTTGAGAAGCAGGATGGACCAAGACAGACTATCAGCATTATCTGTTCTGTCAATGGAAGCGGAAATAGTGGCTGCTGTAAACTATGACATATCCTAAAAAAATTCAGTGAGGTTAAAAGCCAAAAAATTCGTTTATTTTAATTTGTTATGTTTATGTAATTTTTTTTGGGAACAATAATAATTATAATTAATTAATAATAATTTGCAATAAGACTCATACCTACATACTCATGCAATCTCAATCTATTTATTGTTTGCTTTTTGATTTTTAAAGAAGCCTCACAAAGCTGATATCGCCGACGCCTACATTTGATCTGCCTGCAGGTGTTAACGGTATCAGAGGATATTTTAAACCGCAGCAATAAACACATCATCCGGCTTGAATCGAATGAAAACTAAAATTTGTTGGACAAGAGCCTGCACACTCGCAGAAAGATGTGAGGGTTCTCTTGGTTCCACATTTCCATGACATTTCCATTATAATCTTGAGACAGGCAACGATGTGCAAGAGTTTTTCCAAAGCAAAGCTGGTAAAGTTCTTTAATGTAGAGCTTCTTAAAACTAGAAATAAACTACTAGTCCAAAGGTTGAAATAATGGAGTGCTGAACTTTGATAAAATGTAAATTCTTCCATGAGGTTGTCTTTTAAGTCAACTTAGAACCATCTGATAATCTGTATTATTGTTAAACTTATTCTGCAACTATTCTCCGTCAACATTTGCTCATAATGCAAAATACTTCACTGTATTTAACTAAAGGATACGCAAATTATTTCCTTGTTTCCTTTTATTTACTATAAAGTTGAAAAGTTCAAATATTTTTATACACAGAATCAACAATTGTGTGAATGGTGAATGCTGGTCTGATATGTGAAAAAACTGCAAACCAATTAAGCGGAAAAAAAATTAACCACATTCACATTCTATGAAGTTTTTATACATTTATTAACGTACATGTATATCGTTTAATACAAGTTAAGGTTTCCTTTTTCCCTTCTTATTAATTGAATTTTTTGCAAAATGTTTAAAAAAGAAATTAAATCTCATAATTATTAAAATCAATTTTCAATTGATTAAGTAAATGATAAACTGATTGACTTGATTTGACTGTTTTCGTTTATTGTATTTAAATGGATTCGTAGAACGATGATGATGATAATGAAAATGTTTAAAGGAAACACAAAAAAGACACTGGAATGAACCAACTAACAATTATGGAGAAGCAAGGAAACAAACCACGAGGAGCAATAAAAATTGTATTATACTTAGTACAGTACAATCTTTATAATTCGGATCATTCAGTTGTTGCTTTCTATTGTAGACTCTGTTATATGGACATCATGATTTTCTATTTAATTTAAAAATTCTGGAATACTTTTTTTTTTTTTTTTTTTTAACCAAAGGTTGTGCATAGTTGTCTGATACATACTAGAACATTGCACGAGTCAACACTTAACACTAAAATTATTCTCTCTCGCTCAAACGAAACTTGTGTGTGCTACATGCATACTATCAATAATCGCACACTATAAAAATAACTCGTATATAGACGAACTAGTTGAATTCTTATTAGGAATTCAGGCAGTCGACATTTGAGGCAACAAGTGTGCAAAGCAAAAACTCCGAACATGCCTCGGTTTCATAGTATGCGTAGTCTTGATACTATCGGAAGTGTTGATACTGTGCACACTATTTATTCCTATATACTTTTTTATTCAGTTAACCTGTTTTTATAGTTTTGATTTTTTTGGAACACAGAAATATAATTTTGATTGCTGCGCGCACTGTGCCAAATTTCCAATTATTTGGCATATGTTGAAAACAAAACTTGATTTTTATTAAATAGTCTTAAAATGCATATACTTCAGGTATAATGAATTCATAAATATTTTTGAAAATATGGCAACCTTTAAATTTTAGCAGACTTTCAAAGCTGGTCAGCTGCGTGTTGTAGTAAAAAAGACGCGAAATTATTTGCAAACTTTGTGCATATACAAATTTATCACGTACTATTAAAAAATGAAAATTAATAATGGAAATTAGAGATCAAGGTATGTTAATTGTAAATTCAGAAAAAGAAATCTGTTTGTACTTGATAAATATTATTTCTGTGTACTGTTTTGTTATGTCCTTAAATAGAAAATCCTAACCAACGTGCCCGTGTATTGTGGAGTGAAAAACTAACTTTCTGCCTATTTGTGTCAAAATGTAATTATGTGGAATTACAGCCAAAAGTGTGTATTTAATCGTGTTATAACTACTTTTTGCGAGTTTTTGCATATTCTCTGGATATCTTTAATTTTACAGCTAAGTTTGAGTTCTGCCACGCAACGCTTCTTAATATTTGGAATGAGAAAAAGTCGAAAAACTAATGCAATATCAAACTGGGTTTTTGATCAACTAAAGGAACATCTTATAAGCGATGAGAAAAGAAATGAAATAAATAAAAAAATCAAAAGCTTTGAGCTTTATATAAAAAAAAATATGTCGGAACATAAAGATATTTAAGGCAAAGCATTCGAAATGGCTTTCGTCGAATATTATGTTAATAGTGAATTATAGAGATTGAATAAGTCATTCAATGAATCGAGTGGGGCGCCCCCGTATGGCATATGACAATGCAGGACCACGACTGAAGAGGAAGATGGCATCCGATCTAACAAATAGTCAAGAACACAATACAACTCTTCTTGTGCATGCTGCCACAGTTTCAGCGAAAAAATTGAATGAAAAGGAAACTGCACTTATGTTGAGGAATACGAATGAGCCAAATGAGGAAAGAAAAAAAACTATTTTCTTCGGAACCTGTACCCCTAATCCCGAATGAGGCTTTAGCATTTTTGCTCGAAAATTTCTTGACTAAAAGTCAGTACAACAAAATTCGGGAATTAAATAAAACTCGTGTTTTTGATTTGTACCCCAGTTACAAGAAAATGAGAGAAACAAATTCTAAATGCAGGCCCCAGGTAAACGAAACAACAACTCAAGTCTCTCTAAGAAAGCTACAGGAAGAAGTATTCAAACAGTTTCCGGAAATTGCAAACGTGAATCTAATCCACGTTATGAATTCGACTGGTCGACTGGCCAAAGTATATATAAACAGAGATTTAATAACACCTAACCATGTTCTATTGATCAATCTTTATTTATCACATCCGTGATACCACTAAAATTAATGAATGATTTTGGAAGATTTTTGTGGCTAAATCCTAGCCCTCAATCTATCAGATTTTGTAGGCCCCTTAAGTTTGAGTTTGTCAAGGAAAACATATTCTTACGGAAAAAAAAATAATTTTGATGCAGAAACACAAAATGTATCACCCTACTTATGTACTATTTTAAGAGAAAGAAATATCACCGTGACTTATGATCTTCATATGACTTTAATAGATTGGAAGGCTTAAAACATTTTGACCGGAACAAAATCTTGTCAATTGTGTCCTATCTGTGGGCCAGCCCGAAAAATTTAATGCAAATTAGCGACATTTGTTCACCGATAATTAAACCAAGATCTAGAAACTTACAGTATGGCGTTAGTCCACTTCACGCGTGGGTACGTTTTCTCGAGTGTGTTTTTGAGTACACTCTTATACACTCTTATAGAATTGGGTTAAATAAATGGCGCAGGGCAAGGTGCAAATGACGGCTAGAAAACAACATATACAGAATAGATTATGGAAGGAAATGGGTCTATATGTGGATAACCCGAAACAGAATGGGAATGGAAATACCAACGATGGCAACACTGCGAGGCGAGCATTTTATTAGGAACTGATTTATCTGTTCTAGAAAGTTTCCATACTATTTTAGTTGCAATTTCATGCGAACTCCCAAGTGCTTGTAAATTTCAGCAATTTTGCCAGAAAACTGTCTATCTTACATGTCCAAATACCCATGGTATCCGATGTCACCAACTGTCCATAAAATATTAGTTCACGGTTTTCAAATAATAACATCATCTGTAATACCAATAGGTTGTCTTGGAGAAGCACGCAACAAATATTATAAGCGCGACAAGCGGTCACATGCTCGACAAAACACTCCCATTAACAATATGACTGATTTTTTCCATATAGGATGGATTCCTCAGATCCTCTTTTATCCAGCTTTTTTCTTAATAAAATACCAGATCAAAACAAAAATAGAACGTTGCCAAAAGAAGTCATTGCACTATTAGAGTCACTAAGTTTTGAAAATGAATCCAAGAACATTTTGCCAGACAACGACAGCGACTCTGATTCTGATGTCGAATCAGAAAATCAATTTAGTTTAGAATTAGATCAGACATAGATGAAATTTAAATAATAATTAATTATATTGTAGAAATAGAAAATACTTAAGTAAAACCGTTTTGATGAATATATTTTTTATTTCATTACTCATTTCATTAATTTATATGTTAAATACAAAATACGTTTGCAGAAAATTATTGTTTAAAATATTTTTAAGATAGGTTTAAACATAAATAAATATTAAAACCTATATTTAAAAAATAACAAGCACATATTCAATGCTGCAGGTAAAATATTCAACATTTTGTAATAACATTAATTAGCATCAATTGAACTTTATTTTGGTGGTGAGAGTGAGCGTGGT
>JAWNKV010000123.1:0-181179 GCA_035041805.1 Amiota mariae
GAGTAGTTGAATAGAATCGTCATATACGTCGTTTCCTTTTAATATTTGCATTGTTTCTTTGAAATTTGCAATCCCATTTTCGTATTCCTGTAGGCTTATTATGTGAATTACGGTCCTGTGACCCGTAATAAGTTTTGGTGCTCCCAAATTCAGTTCAACCATTGGTAAATTGTCATCCGGTTGTTGAATGTTGAGTATTTGTGTCTTGGCTCCCTCCAATCTGTAATTGTGTACCATGATTAGTATCTTTCTTTGTGCATTTTCTTATCTTGGATTTGTGAAGTTTTTGGTTTTTTGTTGTTGTTAGTGTATTCTTCTTGTTATTCTTGACAGTGTGTTTGGTAAATCTTGGTGTAATTTTATTCCTCCTGTTTTCCTTCCTATATATTAACTCATTCTGGACAAGATCTATCGGTTCCTGTCTACTAGTATTTAGCTTATTAATTCTGTCTTTTGTATTATTCTCCATTGTTTCCTTAATTTTTGGATACAACTTTTGTTTGAATTCATTTAGTATTCATGTTGGGAATTGAATTGAATGGTGTTATTAAAATCATGTGTTCTCATAAAGAATACTTCTTATGGGGTAAGCTTTGTTGCAGAATGTATTGCGTTATTATACGTAATGAAGACATCTGAGATGATTTTATCATGATCACAAGGTAATCTTTCTGAATTCCTTATGTTCCATATTATCCTATAAGTTTCTGTCAATGAGAAGTGTAATCTTTCCACCGGCGAATTACTTGATGACTGTTGAATTGACGTAATATGCAGGGTAATATCATATTGTTTGCAGAAATCCTTGAAAATATTCGAGGAGAATTCCGCTCCTTGATCACAAACAATTTTTTTAGGGATACCATGCGTAGTCATGAATTGTTTGAGTGCCTTTATGATGTTGAGACTATCTCTAGCAGGTAAGGAGTATCCCGAAGCAAACTTGGAAAATTTATCAATAATTGTTAATATTTCATACTGTTAATAGTGTAAATTTCTATATGAATAATATCTAAGGGCTTCAAAGGAGTTTCTGGCACCTCAAACGCAATTTTCTGTGGGTGGCTATCATATTTCATCGTTTGACAAGTATCACAATTATTAATTGTTTTTGTTATTTTGCTCTTCATGTAAGGAAAATAGTATTGTCTTTTTAGATGAAGATAGGTTTCATCCGTTCCACGGTGATTATTGTTCCTATGATGTTCATTAATTTTCTCATCCTGACTATCATTTTGGGTAACATCCTGTACCATTTTTGTGCAACTGATCGGTTTATAAACTTTCCCATCCGAAAAGTAAGTAGAGAATATGTTATGGATGTCTTTGAATTTCTTGTCATCTGTATAAATTGCCACTATTTTATTTAGAATAAGGTATTTTTGTAATATATCCATTAATACGTGATGACTGAATGTCAAGTCCGTTATTGTTCTTCTGATTTTGTTTTTAAAATATTGAATGTTGAATCCAATTTCAGAACAAGTTGAATATTGAAGTCATTAAGGGGTTTTTCAGAAATGGCGATGCCATCATCGACGTTTTCCTCTGCTGAATGGACAGTGGTGGCACATGTTGCTTGGTCAGATCATCATTAACATTTGCCTCAATTTGTATCCGGCTAAGTGCATACGCGTTTGTGTTTTTCGCCTCTTTCTTATACACTACAGCATAATCATACTCCTCCAACTTTAGTCTCCATCTTACGAGTTTTGAATTTGGTTCCTTTAAATTCATTAGCCACGTTATTGGTTTGTCATCCGTTATTATTGTAAATTTATTACCGAATAAGTATGGCCTGAAGTACTTCACAGCCCATACTATTGACAACAGTTCCTTTTCGATAGTAGAGTAATTATTTTCGGTGTCATTTAACGTTCGGCTTGCATAACATATCGGCTTATCGGAACCAATACGTCCTTGCGATAATACTGCACCTAAAGCAACGTTACTTGCATCCGTGGATTAATATGAAAGGTTTTTCTAAATCTGGATGTTGAAGGATTGGGTCATTACATAATAAATTTTTGCATTCTTCGAATGTATCAATATATTCTTTTCTCATTTCTACATTGTTACTGGCCTTAAGGTAGTTTGTTAAAGGTTTTGTTCGCTTTGCAAAGTCCTTTATAAACTTCGTGTAATATCCCATTAGTCCTAAAAATGATTTTATCTGGGTTTTAGTCTTGGGTATTGGAAATTAATTTTTCGCAAAAATCTTATTTGGATATGATTTTATACCCTCCGTTGTTACAACATGGCCCAAAAACTCAATTTATTTCCTAAGGAAATTAGATTTTTCTACCTGTATTTTCAAATTCGCTTCCCGTAATGTTTAAAAAACTATTGTCAGACTCCGTATGTGTTCTTGAAGAGACGTTGAAAATTCAATTATGTCATCCAGGTATACCAAACATATTTTCCCATTGATTTCCTTCAAGACATTATTCATTACACGCTGGAAGGTGGAAGAAGCATTCTTCAACCCAAACGGCATCCTTACAAATTCAAAGTGACCTTCCACTACAGTGAATGCGGTTTTGTTAACGTCCCTTGGATCCATCTCAATCTGATGGAACTGCAACGCCTCAATTGCTTTGCGCATGTTAAACAGTTGCTGCTGAATACCATCAACCGGCATTGACACAACTTCCCGAATTTCATCTGTATGCTGCTGAGTGTCGTCATACACTGTTGATACATCGTCATCATTTCCATCTGGTTCCAACACTTCCCTAAGCCTAGCTACCTTCTCAGCTGTGCTTCCCGTTGTTGGCATATTATGCCGTTTCAGTACCTCATTCAGTTTCTTAAAAGGCAGCATATTTGAGTATTCACCTTCGCTTTTCCGTTTACTCATTTACTATAAATTAATTTATTCCGCACTGACATCTGAAGTCTTCAAAAGGTTTCTATCGACTGACGACACACAAAATATTTGCATCCAATCATGGTACACTGCATACAACCATACAGATCGTAGCGCCTTTGTCTCCCAACACAAGCTATGGACAACAACAAAACAAATGACAATAATCAACAACTGATATTTTGTCCTGCAAACGTTCGTGGCGCACCGAATGTTCGTGTAATGAAGGAACCGATAATTTGCCTTCTAACAAACGCGAGGGCAACAACAACACAAATGACAATAATCAACCACTGATATTTTGTCCTGTAATTGCAGACCCTCGTGGCGCAACGAATGTGCGTGTAATGAAGCAACCGATTATTTGCTTTCCAACAAATGCGACGGGCAACAACAACACAAATGACAACAATCAATCACTGATATTTTTGTCTTACCTTTACTTCGTGGCGCAACGAATGCTCGTGTAATGAAGGAGCCGATAAATAGTGTCTCCGCACAATGATCACAGACTATGTGAGCATGCTTTACACCACATTTGCAGCGTGATGAACTACCATGAATACCATGAATACATAATAATAGTAAATGAATAATATGAATACATGGTACGAAAGCATTTGTTGAGTTCAGAGGCATGTGATCAAGATTTAGAAAGCTTAAATTGGGTGTCCCTCAAGGGGGAGTTTTATCCCCATTGCTTTTTAATCTTCATATGTCTAAGATGCCATTACCTTCTTTTCCTCGGGTGTGAATGTGGACGAAATTTGCGGCCGGATAAATAATTACCTCAGGGAAATCTCTGATTTCATCTGTAGCCGCAACCTTAAGCTCTCACCGTCTAAATCAACATCATCCATTTTTACTTCCTGGACTAAGGGGGTTTCTATGGAATTAGACATTAGACGGAATTATATGCAGGCTACGTCGATTGTCATTGAAACTTCAAATGGTAACTTGACGCTTTCATCCGTCTATTGTCCACCCAGATTTTCCATTTCCGAATCATACTTCAAGCAGTTCTTTGACACCCTAGGGTCCAAATTTCTGGCAGCAGGTGACTATAATGCTAAGCACCCCCACTGGGGCTCTCGACTTGTAAATCCTAAAGGAAAACAGCTCTACAGCACAATAATAAACCAAAGCAACAAACTTAACTTTGCTTCTCCGGGCAGGCCTACATATTGGCCAGCTGATCCAAGTAAAATTCTAGACCTAATCGACTTTGCAGTTACTCGCAACATTTCTCGCAGCGTGATTTCAACAGAAACCCATGCCGAGTTATCATCAGACCATTCCCCAGTCACATTTCACTTACTGGAGCGTCCCGCAATACGTGATCATTCTTTGATGCTTACCTCATGAAAAACTGATTGGCTCAGATACAAAAAATGTGTCAGCTCTCACATATGTATGAGGCCAAAACTTGATACCGGAACTGACATTGTCAACTCACTGGAACATTTCAACATAACCATTGTGAGCGCTGCTGTTGCCACAACACCGATTTTACAACCTGGCCCAAATAAAACTGTTGTTTTAACTTGCGCGGAAATTGAACGCCTAGTCTTAGAAAAACGCCGGCTGAGACGCGAATGGCAGGTCAGGCGATCTCCAGCATCGTTACAAAGACTCAAAACTGCTAAAAACATTTAAGCAATGCTCTCAAAACTGAGGATCGTAAAACCCAAAGGCACTACATTGAGAACCTTTCGCCAACGAGTACCAAGTTCTCGATTTGGAGAGCACAAGACCGCATGAACCCACCAATTGCAGCTGACTGCCCCATTCGGTATCAAAACGGAAAGTGGGCGCGATTTGACGAGGAAAAGCTTCCACTTTTGCTAACCATCTCAAATCCGTCTTCCAACCAAACTTGCCTAGAAACGGATTTCAGCTTCCCCAGCAGCCATGTGCTCAGTTTCCTAATAGCAGCGTACTTAAAACTAGTGCACTACTGCACCTACCTAGGAGTTCATTTGGACAGACGACTCACCTGGTGGAAACATATAGAAGCCAAAAATATCAACATGAAATTAAAAGCACAGTCCCTCCACTGGCTCTTAAGCCCAAACAAGTGATAGAAAACGCGATGATTTCATTTTTCGAACAATGATGTTCGAACGAACTGCTGATTAAGTACAGGTTTTTTAGGGCCGTCTGAAACGTATCGAATTTGTGGCTACACTTATCGTTTAATTTTCTTTGGATCCTCTTGCTAGTATTTACTCTCAACCACAGATGCCAAGCAAATATTTTCACATTGCTCACTCCCTTTCACATTACTCACTCTATAAAAACCAATCAAAAACAAAAACACTTCATTTCTCAACAAACAAAAATCGTGTATAGTCCCCTGCGTTAACACATTGCAAATATTCCAACTTTTACCAATTCAAGATTATTAAAACTTCTCATTAAACTAATCACTTTATACCCATTTTTTAAACAAAATTAAAACATCACAGCTTCATTACCAAAAAATATAATTTATTTTGATATATAAATTAATTCAATTAAAGTCAAATTGGAATCTTCGAACATGTTAAAATGTATATGCAAGCAGGTTGGCATATTCAGCATTGGTTGGTTTTGCTTATTTCGTCTATTTTACTTCAATGGAAAAGTGATTTGAGTAAAATGCAAATTTATAACTTAAAAACACAAAAATGTCAAAAGCGGTTTCCATCACACCGTGGAATGGATCTGGGGCGGAATTGAGACGAAAGCGGTTTTCATCACACACCAGATTGTAATGCTTTATGATTAAATTTTTTTTATCTTTAGTAAAAATATACAAAGCTGATGGTTTTCCTAAACGTGAACATGCAACACATAGTTGGGAAAACGCAGGATATTCTATGTGAATTAATTCCACACATTCTCAAAGACTAGGGTTGTGCTTTATTGATTGGAATTCTCCTCAATTCCTTCTCACATGCAATTTAAAGCAAAAATCATTTCTAAAACATTAGCCACAAACCAAAAATTTCTTCCTCTTTTATATACAATATATAGATAAATAATATATCACGTCTTTGATAACCGACAGTTTGAGTAGCACTACAACAGTCGACAGTTAACTGCCATGCCAGGTGTTTAAACTTATGCTTCTAAAAATGTAAAAGATGCAGTCGAAGCAGTGTCAAAAACTGAGAGTTGACAGTTTGAGAAGCACTACAGACACTACAGAAGTTCACATTTTAATCAAAAAAACATACACATGACACACATACATCGAACAAAAAAAGACATTCCTCTCAATTCCCTCAACCACATGCAATTTAAAACAATAAAAAAAAATGTACACGTTTTCTCAAACATTAGCCACAAACCAAAAAGTAGATTAGTTAGAATCTAAGAATGCAATGAACTAAGATCGTCTTGAATTCTGAGATGAGAAGCAACATCAATAAATGAAAGGCACAATTTTACATCATTAGCGTACATGAGTACACGAGAATGTAATAGCCTGGGGCATGATTCAAATCAATGCTGATGCAGCGCTGATCAGACAACAACCTCAAGGAAAAGTGACGTCATTCCGGGGTTGTTGTTGTAGTATGTGATGCAAGTCAAAATCGGATCAAGATTTTATCCGTTATTGATGCAGAATTGCAGATGGTCAGTCGCGTTAGTGTTGGGCAATTTGTGCCTGTTTTAGGTCTTTCTCCTTTTATATTGCGCTCTAACATAAAACAGCTGATCATTGCACAAAACAATTTGAAGTAAATTTTAAATTGTAATTTTGTTTATTAATTTTAATAAAATAAGTAGCAGAAATAAAAGAGAAGGTACAAGAATTATTTGCATATACTGCGAATTGTTCTATACAAGTATTTTTCACACAATTTCCATTTTAAATTCACATAATTTGCCACAACGTTCCATTTGTATATACAACCAAAACAAAAAACAGATGTTCATGATTCAAAATTGACAATCTGAACGACAAGATGGAGAGAGGCAGATCATTAATGAAAAGGTTGAATAGAAGTGGTCCTAGATGACTACCTTGAGGAAGTCCGGAAGTAGCCTGGACAATTTCTGAAAGAGAAAACCTAAACAAAACTCTTTGAGGACGATTTTTAAGAAGGATTTAATACAACTTAGAAGATTATATTGGAAAACCCATAAAATTTATATAAAAGAAGATCATTATTAACTGAGTCAAAGGCTTTCGTAAAATCAGTAAATGACATCAGTTTGTGACCCATTATTGAAACCTCCATTAACTAGCGAAGTAAACTGAAGGAGGTCAGTAGTCGCATTGAGGACCTTTTTAAACAACTTGGGAATAGCTGACAATTTAGATATGCCCCTATAGTTTGAGATGTCAGATTTGTCTCCTTTTTTATGGAGGGGAATAATGAAATATTCCTTCCAAATAGGCGGAATCGACGATACCTGGAGTGATAAATTGAAAAGTTTAAATAACGGCTTATACAGGGAATTTGTACATAAGGACACAACTAGGGACATTATTTGGATAAGGAGAATAGGTAAATATCAGGGATATAAGATTATAGAGAATAGATAGTTATAGAGAGATATAGATAGATATTTTTGTGAGTCAATTGCTGGTTTTAAAAACATCTTGTGAAGTACCGTGGATGTATTTCTTCAAATTTTCTTTGCACCTATTGATACAACCTCCTTTGGGTAGTCAAATTATGTGAAATCCAACTCAAACAAATCTTCTTGATGGCCAAATCTGTATGCAATTTTGATTGTAAATTATGAAACTAATGGATATGGATGCATCAGACCATCGATAAGTCATATGACGATCTTATATCAACAACTCACGCACAGCATTCTGGAAAAACAACTATTTATTGGCGGCTTTCACGACATCGCCAGTGAAAGAACAGCAGACACAATTGAATTCCAAAATTATCGTTTTCGTTTTTTGTAAAGAATAATCGCGTGAAAATGCAGAAGATTCAATTTCATTGCTACATAATTTCAAACTTCAGGATGCAGATGTCAGATTTTATCTGGCAACATAAGGATTACTTGTTCTCGAAAGATAAAAGGCAACCCTCGTATTGCAACTTTAAACATATACTAAAGAAAACAAAAATAGTTTTCCTAATGTGGGCGTAAGTAGAGTGGGTGGCTTGACGCCAAACTCGGTCTTGGTTCCTCCAAAAATCAGCAATGCTAGACACCAAATTTCCTCTTATCTTCTAACACTTATTTCTTTCCAAGAAACTTTCGAATAGAGAAATGGACATAGCAAGATTGATTGATTGTCATGCTGATCATGAAATTATAACACTTCCCTCCTGTTTTGTGATTGTCATACTGTCATTCGTACAAAGTTAATATTAACTCCCGTACCCATTTATATACAGGGTACATAACAGCAAGTACTTGTTGAAGTCGTTGCTGTCGCAGCTACAGACGTTTAAGTCGTTAAAGTCGTCGTCATCACAGCACATCATACAGCTTAGTTACGGTTTTAGACCAAAAACCAACAGCAGCGCCAGCTCATCACAGCAGGTTGCAGGTTACTTTCGTTCGTTTACTCATTGATTTAATTCAGTCGCTCTCAAAGCGTATTCGTGTGCGGTTTGTGAACGTGGAAGTTAAGCAGCTGTACAAATAAGATTTAACTACCGAATTCAAATCGTTTTTTTTTTTTATATAAGTGTTTTAACAAAAAATATCAATACATTTTTTTATTATTTCCAAGTGTGTTGAAGGAGATAGAAAATTAATAAGAGAATTGAAAAGTTAGTAATTGCAAATAAATTGAGTTATTTTGTGAGTGTGTAATTTTATACATAAATTTTATATATGTATGTATTTTTAAACGATGCAAATTATATATTTTTAAATATTATCAATAACTAAATTTTATTAAAACCAAGAGAAAAAGATGGTATAAAAATATTAATAATTTAATGCTCAAAGTCTGTTAAATAAATCAAAACTAAAATGAAAGACCGGTTTTTGAATGGTTTTGTTGCTGTTGTTGTCTTCTGTTTTATTAATCGTGTACGCAAGAAATCGCATAACAAATTCAAATTCAGTTTTAATAAATAAAAAAGAAATATTTTTATTTACAAACTGAATTAAATTGAAAATAGCACAAAAAACTTCTAAGTTCAATTTTTTTTTTAAATTTTAATTTTATGCCGGTTTCTTTCTTTATCTTTTGTTGTATATCTAACGTTTTCTTTACAAAGGTCCATACAATCTAATAGTCAATTAAAACAAAAAACAAGATCTAAACCAACATACTAAACGTGGCAAGTAAGAAATAAATCCCACATTTTGATGCGTCTTAGTCCATTTTCTTGTGTAAACAAGTATGAGTCGGTTATATGCATCTGTATCCATGTATTCATATACTATGTGTGTGTATGTGTGTGTGTGTGTGTGTGATTATTTTGGCTTAGAAAACGACTTAAAATGATATCAAGAAAAGGGAACACAAATAGGGTTAAACAAACGCAAACAGTTCCAAAGAAAAACTTTAACAACAGGTTGGAAAAACAAGACAGATACCTTTCACACCCAAATTTTTTTAAAAATTGTGTTTATCGTAATTACAAATTGAATTTAAAATAAATGATTTTAATTACAGTAGGCTATGGAGAATGAAAAAATTACAACCCCGTCTTTAATGTAAATATGGTACCATCCAATAATCGAAAAGCTGTGATACCAACCGATCACAACAAAAGGTGTTTGTATGAAATTTCAGCTCGTTAGCTCGAAAACTGGCTTAATCGATTCTACTAGCCACGTTGATCATTTGCATATGTATATACTTTTTGGAGTCATCGTTGCAAAGTTTATTGTTGGAAACCATCCATTTTGTGTGCAATTATTTTTGGCATCCCGATTAAGTTTTTTAAGAGAAAGAACGATTTCGTGAGCTCTAATTGTCCAGTATACATATGTATTTCATAGTATTTGATACTATGCTCAAGGCAAAGTGATAATAGTGAAAGTTATAAAAGATGTCATTTAAACTTATCAATGTTTTTATAATTTTTTTCATTTTTGTAAGATAAAATATAAAAAAACAAAGAAGAGAATTTTTCAAAATTTTTGTTCCGCTTTTGCATTTACTCGCTTTATTTGTCGATATCTGTTAGCCAGTTTTACAAGGTGAAAGTTTATAGTAAAATGTCTTGTTGAATTGGATTTGCTGGTTGCAAAACATTCAATGTAGTGCAGCAAAATTCGAAAATTAAATATAATAATTTATTGTCCTTGTTATCTTTGTTTTATTGTACATATCTTCTCAGTAAATTCATTTTATAGCAATTTTGTGTTTTGTCTATTAATTTTGTATTCGCAATAATCGTAATCACAATAATTTAAATCAAGCGACAATCAAAAGCTACCAAGGAACAACGTCATTTTTATAAAGAAATATTGTGGCAAATTCAAGTTCCTCATTTTTCGAACTAAAAGCTCATTGGTGTTGGTGAGAAAACATAACAGGCAGGCATAACTAAAGCAGCAACAACAACAATAGAAAGAAAACAGTTTGAAGACAAAATATAACTAGAAACACTACAATACCAACGACACAAACAACTAGTCAGTCATTAAAAGCAGCAGCTGCAACAGTGAAAAACAAGAAAATAACTTTGATTCGACGCTGTTGACGTCAACGACACCAAGCAACATACTATTTTTTTTACTTTTGTTGCTGTTTTCATTGTTGTTGTTACTTCTGGTAATGTACTGAGTGCGCAACAATCGTTGATAACAATGTTTTCCAATAGATTGCAACAAAAGGTAGAGAGACATACAATATGTCCAGAAAGGGTAAGTGCTATTTATTTGTGAATTTACTGTAAGATGCGCTGAAGGAGGAGTAGGCGTACAATACAGCTCAATTTGGTTTGTTCACATGGTGGTTCAAGTGTAGATTCACTTCGTCATTGCTCGGACATAAATCGCAAGTTATTGGATAGTGAACGGATCCTACTAAATGCCTACGAACCGAGCCGCTTGTTACGCGTCCACCCCTTTTCCCTCGAATCACTCAGTAATTTCATAAATAAATATCATTCACCCATTATGGACACCAAGTATAATAGATAAACTATGAAGGAACGAGTGAATAAAACTGCGAGAGAAATATTACCAGTGAAAAGAGGGGGGACATCATTAAAGATGTAGAGGGTGGGATGTGAGTTTTTGTAAAATAAATAAAACAAACAAGCCACAATATTTAACAACAAGTAGTTGAGAATAAATGTGATGGGGTCATCCCCATTCATTTTCAATTTAAAATTCAACAAAAACAAAAAAGACAAAACGATACAAAAAAAAAAAAAAAAAAATCATGACAAAAATGTTGTACTTATGTGCTATTATCAGTAAGTGTGCGAACGCGTACCAAAATTCAAAAGAATATTATTCAAAATTTATCCCACTAACTCACATTGTAAACTTAATAAAGTTAATATTTTAATTTTTTTATTATGCGCTATCTTATTTGCTATTTTAAAACAAAAAGTCTTCGCAACAACTTGGCATATCTTAAAAAATTTTAAACTGCTTTTAAATCGGTCTTTACTATTACCAGGGAGCTCGTATAAATCAGTTGATTAAACATCATATAAAATGAGTCGGTAACATATACCCAATTTCATTTGTTTTTTCACACACTACAACTCTGTTATTTTATGAAATGTGAAAGAAACTAGGAATGAATAAATTAGTTTGTGGCGAAAAAAGATTTTTGTGTAAAATATCAGCAGTATATCTTAAAATCTAAATAATCGACAGATGAATAGGTATGATACATATATTGAATGGCTGTAATATGCATATTATAATATGATTATTACTGCCATATATATATACATGTTAAAATATGAGTTATTATTAATCGGTTATAACTGTAAATATCAAACTAAATAAGGCCTCAAATGGGCTTTTAGGAAAGTGTATTCACAGAACTTGCCGATAGAATGCGTTAGAAGTACTGGTTTTCAGCTTTAAGTTTTATTTCTTAATATCGAATATGGTTTTAAATAGTGTTAAACAAAATCTTAAGCCCCGAGTTTTTAGAAAATAAAAATAATATCGACCGCGATCACCTTCGTCTTGACACAACAAGCCAAAATATTTTGTGTTTAAAAATTAAAAAATATCTCAAACTCATAAAATATTGTTGAACATCCTAACAAAGCTTCAAAACTTCACAGTATTTGCCATTTTCTACTCAGAATGTAGAAATAAAAAAAGTCCCCTTAACAACTTTTTATTCTTAATGGCCTTTTAACACATGGGGCATGATTCAAATCATACCGAGGATTCAATTTCAAATTTTCTTTACATACATACAAACACATACATAGCAATTCACAATTTTAATATATATTCATATTTGGATAAATAATAAATTAACTTACATATGCTTCGATCATGGTAAGTTTTATTTCTTGTTTTCTTTTCAATATATATTATTTTTTTTTATTTATTTATTTATTTTTTTTTTTGTTGTTTAGTCACACACGACAAACACAATGCGCAACGGGTTTTTATAGTGCTGCCAACGCTGATAAAGCATCGCAGTTGCTGCCCCTGCTGCTGATCAAACGAAAGACTTCAATTGAACAGAGAAAACAACATACACGGGCACAAATAAATTAAAAAACAAAAAATTAAATATAGGCAAATCTCTGGTTTGAGGATTAGTTTCATTCCATCTTGGGCTTCCCTAGAGATCATACAAAATAAAATATTCCAGTATTCTTTGTTGTTACAATTATCGTGAAATATGGTGAAACCATCTCCTTAACTTGTATGTTACATACTTTCACATAAACTTAATGTACGTAGCGTTATCCAATTATTTATATGTATGGTACAGTGTATGAACCACACAAACAGACGAATAAGTAGAAAACGAAGAAGGAAAGTGTGGCAGCAGCAGACAAAAAAGACGATAATGGTTTCATTAGTATAGTTTAATTTTAATTTCAGTTTGTCGGCAATTACACTAGCGGTTTGAACAGCAAATCTCTCTCTCATTTTTCGTTTCTCGAGAAGAGAAGAGCGTGGGTCACTCAGTCGCTGTTGTTGTTGGTTTAATAGCAAGGGGGCTGCAGCATGTAAAACTGAGGCCACTCGCGGCAGGGTTGAGTGGTTCTTGGCCCATTAAAGTCGTGTTATTCCGGGACGTAGACCCGACCACTCAAGGGAATTCACAATCGCTGTGATCGTTGTTAGTGTAAAACTGACACCAAAGAAGAATCAACGATTAGTCGCTATATTTTCGGTTTTTTATTTTTTTATGCTTAAATTATTTAATCGGTCAAATTTTTATATAAATATAATTGAGTGATAGATTGATTACACAACAAATGGCCAAATTAAATGTCTATTCTATCTGTGAAAATTATTTATATTGTATAAAAATACAGAATTAAGCTCATTTAACTGCTTGTATAGCAACTTTATAGATCTAATATTCTGATTAAATAGTAGCTATATTATTATAATGGCTATAAAAGTGGTCTGTCGGAAATAGCATCTTAAATTTTAGTAAAATAAACTAAAACTTATGAAATATATCTTACATATGGTATACAATACAAATTAAAACAAAATAAAAAAACATAAAATTCAACTCTTCATGGTATTTTAACGCGTTAATAACATAGTTAGCAACATTTTTCAAACTGGTAGAATCGTATCCATTTAATTTGTGTATAAATTCAACTTCTTCTAAAAATACTTTCCCAAAATATGCATATCTGAACTCTTTTAAAATCGGACATTTCTCTATAAAGTAGTATAAGTTTCCTTGCTCTTTTAAGTTACAGAGTGAACTAATTTTTTCTTCTTGAATATGATTTCCAAAAATGTTGGCATTTAAATTAATTAACTCGCATTTTGTTTTAAAAATTCATGTTATCTCATTTAAAGTAAAATCATCTGCAAAATATGTTAGATCAAAATCAATCTACTTGACTGAATAGCTTGATCTACATACGCTTTACGTCTTTCATCATATAAAGTTTCCAATATAAGCATTCTTTTATTGTTCCAAAGCTCCCAGTTGTCCTCTTTCCTAAAGATAATTTCAGAGCGTCGCCCTATTAAATTAACTTCTTTTCTCTATGCAATGTTCCTTTCTAGTAGTTTTTTTTTGACAACCTATGTGGCAATCTTTGATTTAAGTAACTAAGTATGTCTTCATTATATACAGGTGCAGATCTAGCGTATAAAAATTGTTGTTTTCCATGCCGGTTTCTAGCTTTTCCATGCCCTGCTTACTGCCATAAAAAGTTTGCATTTAGAACTAGCTTAGCGGTGTTTATGTTATTTATAATATTGAACACATGAATTTTATGAACTCAATATTAATCGTACAATATATGTCTGCGAGAAAAGAAGAGTACAAATTTATATGAACTCTCTCTAATAGTGTATTCAGACAGGAGCTTCATCACGACTTTTAACTGGAACTGCGGTAAGTGTTCAGACCAATTTTTTAGGTGATTTCGTTGGGTACCTACATTAAACAGCTGATCATTGCACAAAACAATTTAGAGTAAATTTTCAGTTGTAATTTTATTTTTAAATTTCAATAAAGTAAGTAGCAGGAATGAAAAAGGAAGCTGCAAGAATTATTTGCATACACTGCGAATTATTCTTAATGATGTCTCTTAATGTATTTTTCACACCATTTTAATTTCTCACAATTAACCACAACGTTCCATTTGTATGCACAACCAAAACAAAAAATATAAAAAAAGACTAACTTTGGCTATGGCGAAGTGGTAATACTCTTCACGCCCCAGCTAGTGGTCCGAGGGTCTTGAAATTAATAAGGTTAGTGGATATAGGTCAGAAACTTATAGCGTTCATATTTCAAGTCGATAGTACAAAAAACAAAAAAGTTTTTCTAATAATAACTTTCATTTGGATCCCGGTTTGTACGGGAGGTACCCACCTAGTGATCCGATTCGGCTGATTCCGACAAATGTACTGCGTATGATAAAAAGAAAGCTCCGTCTAAAATTTCAGCTTCTAGCTCAAAAACTGAGGGTCTAGTTTGCATATATACAGACAGACTGACTTGGCTAGATCAATTCGTCTCGTCGCGCTGATCAATAATATATATACTTTATGGGGTCTCCGATGTCTCCTTCTGTGTGTTACAAACTTCATTCACTGCGTGAAGAGTATAAACAGTTTTTCTAAACTGCTCAAAGTCTGTCTGAACACTTATCACAGTTTCAGTTAAAAATCGTGATGCAGCTCCTGTCTAAATACTATATTAGTTATAATTATCCCCTTGCTATATAAATAAAAAATATAAAAAGAAAAAATAAAACCACCGACCGTAGCATTCGAAGTGGCACACTCACGCGTCTGAGCCTTACATCCTAACCACTACGCCATTGAGTTACAGAACTTTATTTACTTAAACAGCAATGACGATGACGCTTATGTAAAATTCCACTCCACTGACCCACTGCAACCAAAAATGTTACAAATTTCTTATATAACTTTTTTAAGTTTTTAATTTTATTATAATTTTAGTATTTTTTGTTATAGAGGCAATAGAAATACACATTCCGTGAAAATTTTAAATTTCTATCTGAAAAGGAGTCGAATCTGATCAGAAAAGCAGGTTATAAACGACTCCTCAAGAGGAGTAGCTATAATAGGTGCCATTTTCTCCTGGCAAAAGTATATTTATGATCAGAAAACTACCGCATTTATGACTATTTTGATCAGACAGACGACTCCAAAAAGTCTTGAATGTGATCGGAAATTTCAAAACATGCTGGCTGGGGTACTGAAAGCAAAACGTTTTGCTACGCAGAAATAGTAGCAGAAAATGCTTACACATATAAAATGTCTATACATGAAAAAATATTTATCTTTTTCTTTGTCACACTGAGTGCACGAGTTCTTTGAACAAGAAAATAGTTTCGGATGATTTAGAGCCGTCAGTGAATATAAATTTGTATTTTGTTTGTGCTTTTTTGAGGGAAAGGAAGTGTTGTTAGAAAATTATTGAAGGGGTGTTGTTTTTATTAAAAGCTGTAAGAGATAAATCTATCGAGTCATTAATGTTTTGCCAATTTTGTTTTCTGCTGAAGATGGTTTTGATGGGACTGAATGGAAGATCAAGTTGTATGCAAATATTTATTGCTCTATCAACTGTGCTTAGGTATCTTGTTTTTCTTTTTGGAGTTTGAATATGGTTGTATAGAGGAGGATAGGATTAGTATTTTAGAGAGTTTGTATGTAAGAAAGTTGCGTCTATTTTCTATTGTATAAATATTAGATTCTAGAATCGTGTGTTGATTTTGTGGCATATATGAAAATAATGTGTTTTGTCTATGGGAAGAGCTGCCCCTGAGTATGTGCACCAGTCTTGGATACTGTGAAAAAGTTAGGTTAGGTCAGTTTGGGGACTATTTTGCCTTTTAAGATCAAAAAGGAGTTGGAAGTCATCTGCATATGCGCAAAATTTTATTTCCTTGTGTAGTGCTAAAGTTTTTGTAAGGGCTTTATATGATATAAAGAAGAGGATTACAGAGATAAGGGACCCTTGTGGGATACCATTATTAAGGGAAAAGCTATTAGGTAAAACTCTAACCTGTTTTTACAATAATTTTCCTGTTTATCATATGAGATTATTTTCATTTATGTAGTTGATTTAAAATGGTGTGTATGCCTATTTTGTCAAAAGCCTTGGGAAAAGTCAAGTGAAATTATGAATAGGAGACGCTTGGAAGAGATAGCTCGTGTTGCTAGGTGATCTATATAAAGCAGATTATCTAGAAAAGATTTGCCTCTCTTAAAACCGTACTGATTGTTGTGTATGAGATTCTTTGTTGAAACAAACCACCAGAACTTTTTGGAAATTATTTTGTCCATGACCTTTCCAAGGCAAGGGATTAATGTAGTTGGCCTGTACGATTTGATATCAGTTTTAATCTTATTAGGTTTAAGGATAGGTATGACTAGACTAGTTTTAAAGGCTTGAGGGATATAGTTATTGAGGATGTTGTTGAAGTGTTTGAGGATACGGATTTTAAAGACATATGCTGAGTATGAGATGCGATCAGGTTCTGGTGTGGTCCCTTTCAGTGAGTGAGGAGATGTTATTAATTCCACAAATTTAATTTCTTTTTCTATTTCTTTTGCTGTTTTGGACGGAACGTAGCTAGAAGTGAATGTCATATCATTGTATTCAAGCATATAATTTCACTTCTCTCTTTAAAAATCCGTGTTATTTATTTATTTACTTTATTTATTTAGTAAAATTAATTATATATGAATTTCACTTTCGCCTCAATTCTAACCCAATTACAATTCACCGTGTCATAGATTTCGCTTTCATGCGATTTGAAACTTCCCGTTTATATAGGGCCGATTTGGTTAAATTCTCCCTTATCTAAAGTTATTAAAGAAAAAAAAAAGTATCAAGAACTGTAGCTTATTGTTTTCCTCGCTAATCGGCATTTACATGATTGAGAGCAATTTACAGTGCATGCAAATAATTCTTGTAGCAGCCTTTTTCATTTCTGCTACTTATTTTATTAATATTTAAAGAAAAAATTACAATTTGAAATTTTCTTCAAATTGTTTTGTGCAATGATCAGCTGTTTAATGTAGAGAAAGATCAAAACAATGTGGACATGACCAAAAACTTGGCAGCACTACTCAAAGTTTGACTGCCCTGGCTGCTGAAATTTTTGCTTTCACTTTTGCAGCTGAAAAAATGTTGCTTCAAAGTTCCCAAAGTATGGTATATTATAGGGATTTCCTGTTCTTCTCGTATTAATTGATTTTTATCTAGGCATACAAAGGCTTTGGGCGTAACAAAACCGCTTGCGAGTGTTGTTTTCATATATCTTTCATTTACATGCGTAGTATGGCGCCCTGATTAGACAATTTCCTTCACAGTCAAAAATGTGTCCTGATAAATTTAATTACAAAGTTATCCATTCTGATAATGTTGGTTTCGTTATATAGGGTTTTATTAAAAAAGTATTTAAGGTAATCGCTTTGCGGAGTTGTGTAAATAAACTGTATTTGGCAATGAAGCTTGATTTTTTAATTTTGTTTTAAAAATTCGTAAAGTGATAAATTTCATAAGAAATTTTAATAATCTTATTGTTGTTGGCATGTCTACATTGTATTAAAGGGGGGTGTTGTTGAGCCCCATAGACGGTGTTTTGCAATCTTCCCCCAATTACGAATTTAGGGACAATTCATTAAACATGGCGTTTTATAGATGTTCGGTCCAGACCAGGGAGGCAGTAGATTGCCACAATTGAAATTTCACCAATGTTAGTGGAAACTTTCACTGCAGCTATTTGAATAGAGTTAATACGGATGGGATCGGATTGATAATGGCGTTTGTCTTAGCGAATCAAAATTGCAGCGCCATCTGGCATGCAATGGTCATCCCGGTTGTTGGCTATATATACATCAAATCCTTGTACTTTGAAGGAGATTCTGCAGCAGCAATGTGATTCAGAAATGAGCATGACATCAATGGCATTTGACACCAAGAATACTTCAAGCTTATTCCTGCGTTGGGAAACACCGTCTGCGTTCCATATCCCAATGTTAAGTATTATTGTTGGTATTGTTTTTGGAGTAGGCCTTAGATTCCTGATAGGATTTATATCACTTGGCCGGGGTAGTAGGCCATGTAGGATCGTAAGCTGGATTGTAACGGTTCGATTCGAATAGCGGCTAGATTCAAAGCCGGATCATTTTGGAGGGGATGGGTGTTTAGTGTTGTGGTGTTATTGTTTGAAAAATAGAAAACAAAAAATTTTTTCCCGTTGGATTCCTTATAATTTGACAAACGTTCAAAAGAAGACTCGGGTCGATTGGTGCAAGGAAATGTTGAAAAAATAAGCTCAACTTGCATCAAAGGCTGTGTCTACGTAGGCGACAAATCATAGATCTATGCAAAAGATCCCGAAACAAAACAGCAATCGATTGTATGGGTTTTCAAACAAAGAAGAGGCGAATCATTCTTCATCACGACCATGCGAGCTCCCACACATCGACGTAAGGGAATTTTGACCGACCAAAACATGGATGTGATAGGTCATCTACCGACAGCGTTTATACGGCACCTAATTTGTTTTTTATTCTCGCATATCCAAAATAAATTACGTGATTAACAATTTTCGACACCCGAAAAAGGGATTGATGCATTCAAAACGCATGTTTTGGAGTTACCTCAATCGGAATGGAAAAAGTACTTTGGAAATTGGTTCAAACGCATGCAAAAGTATATTGATCTTCATGGAGATTATTTTAAAAAACAATTAAACCAATTTCGATCAAAAATATTTGCTTTTTTTATTATTAGGCCAGAAAAATAAATAGCAGCCCTCGAAGTGCGGGTATGTATTTTGTTATTTAAATAACTTCTCCTAGTAACTATATAAATTTTTATATTTACGTTAACTTTGACTTGTTCTGTCCCACAGTTTTTCTCTATTTATTTTTTTTCATATTCTATTATCAACACACTATCCATGAGTTTCTATTAAGTACATATCACCGTTTCCATCATGACATTTATATTGTTAAAAATGCCTTGTACTTTATCAAATGCTACTTTCCTAGAGAATTTGTTCGGTATATTCAAATAAGGTTCGCATCTATTCTCAAAAACATTACAAAGTTAGGAAAAAACCTCATTCAAAGCGCTTTTAGCGATTCTCACACACGTTGAAAGCTTCGCTGTTAAAAAAGCTGTTTTTGTAATAATCTGTAAAGTGTATGTTACCAGTCTGTAAACTTCAGTTTATGCAGGTTTGTCAACTTAGAAGAAAATGAAAATATGTTGGAAATACAAAATCTGCTTCTACTATATATATAAAACAAAGTAATTTTCAACCGATTTGTTTCCACTGGTGTATTGTAGCAAGCTTCTTGTAACATAACGGCCATATTCTCAAAGCGATAACAAAAACGCCTAACATAGAAACAATTGGCTGTTACGACTTCGCGCTTCCTTCAAAACAAACGAAATTAAGGAATGATTCGAGTAATTCGAATGTCTTCGGCTATGCCGACGTATTTATTGTGTTTTGCACGCTATATCATTCTAACTTATTTCACAGAATACAGACGGTTTTCGAACTCAAAACACAGTCGCATTCATCTTCATTCATTTCGTGTCTCGCTCTCACTCAATTCAATTCGAGTTCATTCTATTGGACTTCAGTTGTGAGCGAAGCCATGCAGATCTCTAGTGTGTACTGATATAATTTCCCGCGATCTGCGTATCCTCTCGGTCAGTTCAACCGTCACATAATCCGGTATATTGACCGGCTAAAGACGCATGTCAATAGGTTAGTATCTGCTCTGGCTACAAATACATCCAGGAGGATAATCAATCACCTTCAGAGGACGTAGGCTCCGAATACATAAAAATTGTCCCTGTAAGTTATTTAGACTTTCAATATTGATTAATTTTAATAATGTAAATTAAATAACAGTTCCTGAACATCACTTAGAAAATTCGATATTACTTACTTATATGGCAACCCAAGTTTAGGATATGTAAGTTTATACATGCCGCTCACCGCAAGGGCGTACTCACACTGAAGCCTTGCGGTATATTTTGATGCCTAACTTTATGGTAAAGTTTGGCGCAATATCCCGTTAAGACTAATGTCATCATCAGAATCCTATTCCTATCCCCTTCTAGCAAACTCGTGCTCTATCTCGTTACCAAAAAATCCAGAATGCACAGGTACCCAGATAAGTGTAATTAAGTGTTGACGGACTTGGTCAATGCCCGTCACCGATCTGGTATACAGTGCAATAGTTGAACTACCAGTTATTTTAAAAATACACCAGCATCGTCCGTCTTGCATCCATATGTCTCAATTGAAAGCACGTCCCACCTAATAGCGGTACCTTGTTTTCAATCTTTTCATTCCGTGAAAATTGTAATAAACACAATTCAAACCATCATAGGAAATTTTAACTCAATTGACGCAATTGACATATTTAAACCCTAAAAAGAGATTTTGGTTATCTGTTTCAGCAGTTTGATGATTTATACAACTGAAATTGATTTTATAATATGAAAAATTGTCATAAGAACATGGATCTAGAACTATGTTGTGGGTGATTTTGAATAAAAGAGCTGTTTTGCTCGAAAAAAATATTAATTTAAAGATGCAAGGTATAAAAAAGAAAACAACTAAATGATAACCACATTGACTACTCACTTCAACAATTTACACTGGTTGGCATAATTATTTTGACACAATCTATTTTTGAAATTCGGACATTGTTTTGCTTTTGGAAAGATCGTATTTACAGCTATATGCATGCCAAATATGTTGTCGTTCGCCTTTTATATTCTCTTTCTGCTGATAAGAATGCATACAGACGACGAGTTTTTACGTGGCATAAGTATTTTGATGGAATCTTTGTGTTAATGTTTTTACACTTTTGAGCACGTGAAAACCAAACAACTTTTGTATATAACTTATAAGATTGCCAAAGGTACAAAGGCAAAAAAGACGGCCCGTTTGTAAAAAAGTGAGCCATGATGGAGGCTCTGTAATATTCTGGGGATGTGTTGCGTATAATGGGCTGGGTGACTTGATTCCTATCACTAGCTCGATGAACCAAGGTCAATATTTGAGTACCCTAAATGAATATGTCTTTCCTTCAGAAGATAGGCTTATTGGGGAATCATTTATCCTGCACCAGGATAATGCTCCATGGCACAATGCCCGGATGATAACTATCTTTTTGAAGGATGTTGGTATTACCACTTTGGACTGGCCACCTCAAAGTCCAGATTTAAATATTATAGAAAACGTCTAGTCTCTTTTGAAACGCAAAAGAAAAGTTTCGTTAAATAAAACCAGAGAAGAGACAATTTCTGAGGTCACTTTCCTTTGGAAAGATATAACTCCAGAGATTCTTCAAAATTTAGTATATTCCGAGACGCCTTCAAAAAATTATTGAAGCCAAATTCTACTAAATTCTTTTTCATTTCTTACTTTTGTTAAGTTTAAACTTTGTTACCTTAGTATTACATACTTGTCAAAATACTTATGCCAACACATGAAATTACTAATTAATTTAAATCTTTTTAAGTTTCTATGAAAAAATATTTGTTTGCTTATTTTTAAGTTTGTATTAGTTATCATATATGTAAAAAGGAAAAAATAAACGAGAATTCTTTATAAAGCCACTTCAAAGTTAACTAAAATGCACGATTTTAATTTCATCAAAATACTTATGCCAACCAGTGTAATATATAAAAATACTATGTGTTTGTTTGTACGTACACAGGTGTTCCAAAAGTGTACAGACTTTTTTTATAAGTAGAGAAAAACGCAAAAATTTTCCATTCTCATTTCAATTTATTCATAGTAAGTGCTTTTCAAGTCGAAGCAATATTTTGCGATGTCTATTCAGATTCAAAGCAGATGTCCTTCATCGGGATTGCGTCGAGGACCGACGTCACAACTTTCTTGTTAGTCTTAATGTTATTGTAACGTGTTCCTATGACTATTTTGAGCTGGGGGAAAAGGAAATAATCACACGGAGCCATATCTAATGAGTACGGGCTCGGTGGCACAGCGTGAAATGCTTTGCTACAAACGCTTCAGAATGTCTAAGTACACATTGATGGCACTACAGCCATACGGAATAAATTCTTTGTGAAAAATTTCTGTGTAATGGAAGAAACACACCAATATGATTTTCAGTCTCGACTTTTTTAAGCTCCTTTTTAGGGTTCCGTACCAATAGGGAGCTAACGGGACCCTGTCACTAAGCTTACAATGTCCGTCCGTCCATCCGTCCGTCCGTCTCCTGCTCTATCTCATGAATCGCAATAGGTAGAGATTTGAAATTTTCACAGAGTGTTTAATTCACTTGTGTGTAGAACGACAAATACTAAAAATACACATTTTTAGAAGCATTGTTCTTTAATTTAACCTTTTAACAAATTTTTTGTGTTTTGTAGTATACTTTTAAGCTGTTATTTTATGCTGTTAAATATAAACATAATTTAATATTTTAAGCAAAAAATCGTGTACGATGGTACGGAACCGTCCGTGTGCGAGTCCGACTCACACTTGGCTGATTTTGTATAGCCTCATCTCCTCTGGCAACTTCCATTATGCACTTTGACGCTTAGTTTCGGGATTAAAACCGCCTCTGTGAGCGTCTGTGGCACAACACGAACGCAGATCTTCCGATAGCCCAGATTTTCGGCGAAAATGTGATGAATTGCAACATACGAAATGTTGAGATCCTCTTCTAGATTTTTTAATGATATTATATACTATCTCGGTGTTTTCGTCGCACCTCCCTGATATTGGCCAGCCTGACCTATCGTTATCGAAAACATCCTCTCTACAATCAACCATCACTAAAAGCATTGTTTACGTTTCTGTGAAGTTTTTGAATTTTGCACGAAAGCAAAAACACAACCATGTCAAACTGTTGTGCATGTCAACCAAATGACGATCTCGATATGTCCGAATGCTTGTAAATGACGTGCTACAAAATTTGGGTAAATACTGGTGCTACTTTATTTGTACCTATTGAAAATGCCCGATAATTTTTGAAACAAGCAAACTATGTATGATATACGCTTCCATTCCGTTCATCTGATTGCAGTGAAATTTTGTGGATATGTATGGTTGGTTCCAGGTTGAAACATAGAATAGTTTTGTACACGGTATTTGGTGCTATTGTCGAGAAATTTTTGGATTGTCATGATCATGCAAAATTTCAGGGCAGCTTTCCACAAATTTATGCTATCCGGTGTGTGCTGGAAACCGCTTTCGCTTCAATTTTTTTAACTAAACTACTTTCTATCCCACGACACTTTCCCTCCCAGAGCCCGCGCGAGCTGGTGTCCATTAAAAACCGAACAAGACTGGATATCGACCACAAGTCACTTCGGTACTGAACTACTGGAGATTAGTAACATGCAAAAGAAATTAATTGATTACTATACGGCTACAGACCTAATGTCATCAGCCATTTATACTAATCATAAAGCACTATAAAGATAAATTTAAATAAAGTGTGCGAAATTAAGTTAAATAGTTATAATAATACTATGTGTTAAGGAGAGTTAGGAGATTTGATTTTAGATGATCGGAAGAAATAGAATTAGATACAAGGTCATAGTATAGATTGTAAGATTGACATAAAACACGAAAAGGATCATGCTGCAAATAAGTAGTCTTACATGTACCAACAAGTATAGGAGAATAATTCCTTGTAACCCGAAAAGGAACATTAAAATTAATACTACCAAGCAAGGAAGCGGAAAAGATGCTGCCTACAATTAGATTGTGCAAGAATGTGACACCAAGAGTCGTTCTGCGACTGGATAGTTTCGGGAGGCGGATTAGTTTAAGACGGCTTTGGTAAGATGGAGGGTTTATATTGGGATCCCAGTTTAAGTGACGCAATGCAAAAAGCAAGAATTGCTTTTGAACAGACTCAATACTATCACTATACTTTTTAAACTGTGGATCCCATACACATGAAGCATATTCAAGTATTGGCCTAACCAAAGAAGTGAATAATAATTTGGTGGTGTAAGGATCATTAAACTCTTTAGACCAACGTTTACATGTGATACAAGAAATATGCGACCCAAAATGCAGCTTTGGATCCATCAACACACTCCGGTCACTGAATTGTGTGACACGTTCTAGAGTGTGATCATTAATGTGGTAAGCTTTTTACAATTAAACTTTTACGGTAAAAGGACATTATTTTACATTTGTCACAATTCAGCAAAAGATATTTTTTGGTGCACCACTGAGATAAGGAATCAAGATCTTCTTGAAGAAACCTTTGTTGGACCGGAGATAAAATAGATAACTTAATATAAAAAAATATAAATATTGAATAATAATGGGCTAAGGTGGCTACCCTCAGGGACACCAGAAGTTACACGAATAGTCTTAGATATAGCTGTTTTAAAAATAACTCTTTGGGTTCTGGAAGTAAGATAGGATGTAATCCAGCTAACTAACTTGGGGAGAAAACCAAAGGTATTCAATTTATTGAGGAGTACGAAGTGACAAACACTGTCAAAAGCTTTACTAAAATCTGTGTAAATGACATCCATTTGATGTTGTTGTGAAAAACAAGAATTGACCAACGAAGTAAATTCTAATAAGTTGGTTGTAGTTGAACGCTTCTTGGTGAAACCGTGCTGTGAAGTACTTAATAAAGGAAGAACGAAATGCTGCACCTGATCGGTGATAATATGTTCAAACAATTTCGGAATAGCGCAAAGCTTCATGTTAATAAAGTTATACAACTTTTTAGGATCTCTTTTAATTCCTCTTTGACGTATGACTGATAGCAGACATTGTTTAGGTGTTGAAAATTATAGCGGGATATAGCGTTTTTAGTATAATCAGCAGACAAACCGGATCTTTTAAATTTTTTAAATAGTCTATTTTTTAAATTCTTTAATTTAATTAAATCACGAGAAAACCAAGGTGGCGTATGTGGGTTATATTTCAGTTTAATTTTCGGAACACATAATGATTTTTCATAGTTGTATAAAAAAACTATGCAGCTAGTTGAACATTATCACAGGAATACAAATAAGACCAGTCAGTGGCTGTAAGAAGAGAATTTAGCTTAAAGAAGTCAGTTTGTTTAAAGCAGAAAACACGTCTTGATGTGGAAAGCAAATTAGAAGGATTATTGGAACGAAATCCAAACCCATTCAGAAAGATGTTTAATTGCAAAGTCGGATGAAGCATCCTCTGGAGTGGAAAGATAATTACTTCGAAACAAGGAAACATCATTTTTGCTGTCGGTAAAGACCAAATCTAAAATTCGGTTTATGTTATTAGCTATGTAGTTTACTTGCTGAAAGGAAAGATCCAGCAATGAGTCGACAAACTCACAGCTTACTGATGATATTACAGAGTTACAATTATCCGAGGCTGTCCAAGAAATATTTGGAAGATTAAAATCTCCCATGATTAAGACCTTATCAGTATCTTTGATAAAAGACAAAACTTTCTTAATAGCTGTCAGATGTGATAAGTAAACAGAGTCATCAGAAGCAGGTGGAACATATAATAAATAAATGGGAATTGGAAAATAAAATCTTTACACAAATAAACTCAATGCCATCAATATTATCAATAGACACCAAGTCAGAAAAGTAAGAAGTTCTAACAGAAATCAGAACTCCACCACCCACGCGATCAAATCGATCTTTCCTAAACGTTAAGTAATTATTGTTTAACAATTCGGATTTCAGAACATCTGAACGAAGCCATGTTTCTACAAACACAATTACATCTGAATGAAAAGAGAAACTATTAGTGAAAAGTTTATTCACTTAAGAGTTTAAACCTCCGACATTCTAAAAATGTATGATCAAACTGTAGTTAGATGGATCCATAGGAAGGGCTGCTTGAGGGCGACTTGAAATCAGTTTTTTGTAGACTGTGTTAGGGGGAGTTTGGCAATGACACCAGTGTTTGCACGTTTTTTAAAGTTATATTCGTGAACAACACAGCCGGTCCAATTCCATTTCACGGTGTGCTGGAAACAACTTTTACTGTTTTGAAATTGCCTAATTTTTTACAGGCGATTTGGTTAAATTCTCTCTTATATCAAGCTATCAAAGGAAAAAAAATATAAAAAAAGTAACTTTGGCTATGCCGAAGTAGTAATACTCTTCACGCCCCAGCTAGTGGTCCGAGGGTCTTGAAATTTATAAGGTTGCTGGATGGGTCAGACACTCATAGTGTCCAAATTTTAAATCGATAGTACAAAAAAAAAAAAGTTTTTCTAATAAGAACTTTCATTTGGATCCCGGTTTGTATGGGGTACCACTCCTAGTAGTCCGATGGTCTTAAAATTTTCATGGTTTGTGGATATGGGATGTGTCAGAGACTTATAGTGTCCAAATTTCAGTTCAATAAGTAAAAAATAAAAAAACTTGTTCTAATAAGAACTTTAATTTAAAAGGGGGTTTGTGTGGGAGGTACCCCTCTTGGTAACCCTAGAATCATGAAATTTATGTGGTTGGTGGATATGGACCAACTTATAGTGTCCAAATTTCAGTTCGATGCGTCAAAAAACAAAAAACTTTTTCCTAATAAGAACATTAATTTAAAAAGGGGCTTTCTATGGGACTAGTGGTCCGATTCGGCTGATTTCCGAACTTGATCGGCATTTGGTAAAAAGAAACCTATGTACAAAATTTCAGCTCTCTAACTGAAAAACTGAGGGACTAGTTTTGCGAACAGACGGACATGGCTAAATCAACTTGTCTCATCGAGCTGTGATCACAAATATATATACTTTATGTGGTCTGCGATGTCTCCTTCTGTGTGTTACAAACTTCATGACAAACTTATAATACTATTCTCTCCCGTAAAGAGTATAATAAGTACCAAGAACTGTAGTTTATTGTTTTTTTCGCTAAACTGTATTTAAAAAATTCAACAGTTTAGGTGTTTAAGGCATAAATTTGCATTTTACCCAAATCACTTTTCCATTGAAGTAAAATAGACGAAATTAGCAAAACCAATTAATGCTGAATATGCCAACCTGCTTGCATATAAATTTTAACATTTTCGAAGATTCCAATTCGTCTTTAATTCATTTAATGGATATGTTAATATTAACTACATTTATTGGTAAAAAAGCTGTGATGTGTTAATTTCGTTTTAAAAATGCGTAGAAAGTGATATCACACCTAGGTTTTTTTTTTTGAGCGAAATTGAAAACGCTCGACATCAAAAACGTCATTGTTATTTTATTAAAACTGTTGATAAATTAATAAATAAATATTAAGGTTCTTTACGATAACGCACAAAACTCACAAACGTATAAACACATAAAGCTATAAGGTCGCTTTTGTAAATGACCCGATTTTGTTCGAACCTCATAATTCGCACAAATCAGTGAGGGTTGCTAACACTGTGTATATTTATTATGATCGCCAACTCTCTCCAAAAGTGATATGATTTACCAATTCAAATAAAAATTGATTTACAGCAAATAGAAGGTCAAATAATAAATTTAAAGTCTTCACTCAATGGTATATTTGGTGTGTATATTGCTTAAACTGATTATATTACACTGCTTAAGCAAACTCCATACAAAAAACGTTTAAGCGATGACTTAACCATAATCGACGATTGAGTAGGTTAAACTGTTTATACTGAGGGCTACCAACTTTATACATCAATTATAAATTGACAAGTCTGCCAAATCATAGGCATTTTTAATTGTTTGTTTACATTTGTGAATACGAAAACAGCTGAATAGACGATTAATCCCAAATTCACATTGCTTAAAAATTATTGATTTTTCAGCGAACGTTCACACAGAGGTTTCGCTTAAAAAACAGCTGTTTTTTGTTATAGTTATATATACAAATGAAACTTTGTGGCCAATTGTCAGAAATTAAAATGGTCTTTTTGTGAAAAATACATGATTGAGAATAATTCGTAGTAAATGCAATTAATTCTTGCAACTTCATTTTTCATTCCTGGTAATTATTTTATTAAAAAATAAAAAAAAAAAAACCATAAAAAAAAGACTAGCTTTGGCTATGCCACACCCCTTCTAGTGGTCCGAGGATCTTGAAAGCTCCGTGCAAAAATTCAGCTCTCTAGCTCTAAAATTGAGGGACCAGTTTGTATACATACAGATTGACCTTGCTTGATCAACTCGTCTTGCTTGATCGCGCTGAGGAATAATACATATACTTTATAGGATCTCCGATGTTTCCTTCTGTGTTTTACAAAATTCATGACAAACTCATATTATTCACTGCATGAAGAGTATAAATATATGTATTTCTCTACATATTATCTTTTTTACTCGACACACTTTTAACAGCAAGGTTCAATAGCTTGAATACGCGGTGTGAGTAAGAATCATCGAGCACCTCAAATAGCCATCAACCAGTCTCTACCTCTTCATTATTGGCCACCGAGGCATTTCTTCGAGTTTGAAAACAGAATATAACCCGAGGGAACTAAATCAGGCAAAAAGGGTATGTGAAAACAAAACTTTCTTTTTCGGTAAATGCGACCGATGGCGCTGCAATAAGTTCTCATACTACTTGCCATTGAATGTTTTTCTGTTTGAACACAATTAAGCGAAATTATTCCAAGAGCATACCAAAAAACTAAAACCCATGACCCTGCCTGCAGATAAAACAGTGAGAAGTGATGGACCCATATTTAATCCATGGTTATAAATCGACGTAGAAACGGCTTTATTGCTATGAGAAGTCGCCAAACACTCTATTAAATCATCCGGTTTTTTCGATTGCGAGGAATCTGGCGTCTCATTTACAATTTATCTGTCAAAATGCGATGTACAGTACTTTTTTAAATGCCTACCATATCTCCTAAGTCGTGTACTTTTAGTCAATGGTCAACCAATAACATTTTGTAAATTTTCTTCACCATTTTTGGCGGGGTCACCAGTAAATCTGGAAATATTTTTAATGGTCTTCGACAGCAAAATCGACGAAATTATTCTTGGAAACCGTACAAAATAATTGTTGGTCAGTAAGTCTGGAGACTATATGTTTAATATATGTTTAATAGACTTTGGGCGAACTTTAATAGACTTTGCGACCATGAACAGCGAGCACCTAAGTTAGCTGAACGACGCGAGACAATTATTGTCTGAAGCCGTAACTAGAGTTCTTGGCAGAAACTGGCCGAAATCAAACCTTATACATATATAAGGGTTTAATAAATATAAATATAACAGTCAAGTCTCAACTATTGGAGTTATGGCTTTTTTATTTACTTATCTCTGTGGAGTAGGGAATGTTCGATTAAAAAAGCTTCTTAGGTAAGCCAAATTAAAAACATTCTAGACTTTGAAATTTTTGCGAAGTTTAAATATGTATTATATATCCCGAAACGATCATAGTAAACAACTAAAACTTTATTTGAGATCCCAACTTTCCCTTTTTCATTGTTTTTATTATATTAAATATTATAATTAATACAGCAAAACTAACATACTATTATTATTATGATATTCTACTTTTTGGATAGATCAATTTTGTGAGGATATTATACGGAAACGTATTTTACATAAATTTTCAGTCGGATCCCCTTCTTATGCCCGCTTCACACTGCTTAAAATTTGTTTCTTTTCTTCAAATTTATTTTATTTATATAATGCTAACCTAAAGCTAAAACTAGAAGTTCACAAAAAGTTTTTAAATAGCCATGGCTGCCAGGGCCTTCAGCTAATTGTCTTCAAATTGTTTTCTGCAATGATCAGCTGTTTAATGTCATGAATGACCAAAAAAAGGCGAAATGACCAAAAACATGGCAGCACTACTCAAAATTTTCCAGTCCTGGTAATTTAAATTTTCGCTTTCACTTTTGCAGTAAAAAAATTTCGCTTTAAAGAACCCAAAGCAACCCTGAATTTTGGTTATTTACCTGTTGGTGTTGTAGATATTAAGCAACTTTTTGAGTTGCTACAAAAAACATTTTACTTATGAATTGCTACAAAAAAATTTTGCTTTTGAATTTGTAACATACTGGACACCCGGTAGTGATGTAAATCGAAAGGAAAATCCTGATATCGATATCGTTTTGTTTTGGTGTCTGGTGTTTAAACGAACAGGCGATAGTTTTTTGGACGGACGCATAAATAATTCCAGTAACTTCCCAAATTAACAACAATGCACACCTCCTTTAATTTATTCAAAACAAACTGTAGTACTAATGATTTGGGCATGAGATGGATCGCCGCGAAATTCGTACCAAAATTGCTAAATTTCCAAAATAGTGTCGCTCTGGAGCTGTTGGACTCGGTCCGCGACGACCCAAAATTTGCTCCAGAAGGTCATACCTGGTGACGAATCATGGGTTTATGGTTATGACGTGGAAACAAAAGCTCAGATACAGATTCTTTGATCCATTTTTTGGAATAGGCGAAAATCGAACACGAGCCAAAACACGTGCAAGCAAAACAGCTGTCAAAAATTAACTAAACATTCAAAATGGCCGACCTTGAGCATAAGTGAGGGACATGAGTACCAACATAACGCCACAAGAAAATCGATTATAAATTAAATTAAAAAATCATTTTGTGTTATTGTTTAATTATTTATTTATTTGCGGCAATTCAAAAATTGTGATACTTTTTGAACAAACTTCGTATATTGCCCAGCACTTGAAATACTTTTAAAGAATCAGATGAATCAATTATTAATATTGAAATATTATCTTATACGATTGACAAAGTCACCTTGATTAATTTTAAAATATATCTCTTAGCTTTGTATGAAAAATTTGATCCACAAATTTCTCTACAACAGCGTCACCTACCGGGCCCAATTGTAGCTAAAAACCAACAAAAGTAAAAAAAAAATCAATATCGGTCAAGCTGTTGTGACCAAACACGTGCACCGGAATTTAATATACCTCAGCAGAATAACGCGCCAACACACAGTGCAAAGGTTACTTAGACTTTTTTTTATTGAAATTTTCCAGTACTGGACTGGCCACCTATAAGTCTGGACCTTAAACCCATTAAGGATATATGGGAAATTGTCACCACTAAAGTTTATTGGAATGGAAGACAATTCGACACAGCAAAGGAACAACAAACTGCATTACTAGAAGAATGGGCGAAAATCAGCTAACATCATTGGTAGACCCTAGCCATTTCGCATTAATCAGGTTAAAATTCAAAAAAAAGAAATCATATTAGTTACTATATTCACATTTTATTTGAAGTTGCTACGTTTTAATCGAAAAAGAGCATAATATGTCATCTGGGCAAATCCTGCCTGACGAACGCTACATTCGTTCGCGTTTTCGGATTAAAATATAAAATTATTTTGGTCTTTCAAAAGAGATACCTTTAACTTAGACATAGTGTTTATTGGGATTTGAGTGTACTTTCGAATGGCATAAAACATAATTTTTTAACAGGAATTTGTTGCGAAATAATTGATCACAAAGTTTTGTGACACACGCTACAAAAAACGGAAGTAACTTTAAAAGTTGAAGTGCGTTTACAAAGTTTTGTGACGCACGCTATAAAAAACGGAAGTAACTTTAAAAGTTGAAGTGTGTTTTCGTAGTTTTTTTTAGCGAATTTTGCATATTAAAACACACAAAATCTAATACCTAAAAGAAAGATGAATATAAGAGAATTCCAAAAATTTTTGTCGTTTTTTATTAAAAGCCGTGAACCCTTTGTGACGCACGTCACTTTTTTTATAGTAGCATATAAATAAACACTATTGTATTTATTTCAACAAAACAATTTATATTATTTTTTAATAACATTTCTTATTACAAATTTTATGTTTATAAATGAATATATGTTTATAATATAAATGAATTTTATGTTTTGATGAGGGAAGCAATAAACATCATATTTATTGTGTGACAGTCAGGGCCGCATTTACGGCAGGACAACCGGGGCACGAGTCCCGGGCCACAACACATTGAGGGCCTCCACAAACCTTGACCTTTGACCTTTTCTTTTTACTCATCATTGAAGGATTCCACAAACCTTAGGTTTTTTTTTTTTTTTTGTTTTTGCTCATCACTCAGAAAAGTAGAGACTCCACTTTCTTCATTGGCCCGGGCCCCCACAAACATAAATCCGGCCCTGGTGACAGTTGATCGCGATAGCAAAAGTTCTTCTGGCATTCTGCAACCAGGCAACACAAGAAAATGGTTACTTGGGAGTAACTAAAATTAGCAGACTAAATCATTTTGAGTGAGGAGCCTATAGTTTTCCGCAAAATCGACTTGCGGAATAGCTTCATCTTTATTAATAGATATTTTTCGGTCTTGAAAGTATTTTTGTTGGGTTCTGTTAATTACAATGAGTATGTAGTTTGAAGGAAGGTATCTGAGATTCCAATTCATTAATCAAATCAGTTATTGGTCCTTTCGTATGACTAAGGACCATGCATTTATCAACGAATCTCCAATGCTTCCATTCAGTAAGCTTCGCGCTGATTTAGATTAATGTAAATTAAAGGGACAAGAGCATCTGTAATGTCTTTAATGCACTTGTTGCATTCAGTCCTCATACAAACTTCATTGGCTTCGTCACAACACACTTTTTTTTAAAAAGTTGCCAAAGTTAGATGGGAACATAGAAAAAAATGCGAAACATAGCTTCAAAAAAAAAAAGACAAATTTCGGTGATGCTGTCAAACACACATGGTATGTGGAAGCTTACTAGATAATTCCACGTGACTTGGTCGGTTCTTATGAAATTTAGTACGTGAAATGATTTTTTCTGGAAACGTTGTTTTAAATAATTCATATGCCTCTTTAACTGTAATAACCATGAATCGTTTAGATATGGTTATTTGATTTTGATATAAGTGTGGATTTTCTTCCGCCAGTTTCCGTAAAGGTGTCATCATTATTGTAAACCTCATAAATCGTTTTAAAATCTTCGTTAACCATACGATTTACGATTATATAATGGGGTTGTGTTTTGTCGAACCATGTCATGCGGGTTGGATTGCATTGAATTACAATGAAACGCATGTATATTTGAATGAAGTAAAACAAACTAATTCTCCAAGGCAATTGCTATAGTTATTTGGTTTCATTTGTGATTTGAAAGTTCCTGCGAATGTGTTAAATTTATGAAATGAATTCAAAGAAAATATGAGTGGAGATTTTCTTAAAGTCTACAGTCAGGACATATCTTATAATCGATCTATTCCAATAATCGATGATATACTTCAGACTCATAATACCTCATGTCCAAAACTTTTGTATCATGATACTGGTGGCAATGTACATATTTTCCCATTGTTCACGTGTTACCCTCATCGAAAATTGTATTACATAGTGGTCTGAATTTCGAAACATCCATTATGTCACTTTAACTCTAAATATGAGAGATCTTCCTCAAGAAATTAAATTTGTTCAGTTTCTTATATCACTTGGTAATGGTGAAATGGAAGCTTTTCCTCAGTTTGGTTCGGATATCGTTGAAATAAAGAATCACCTAATTCCCGAGCCTGAAAACATCATCAATTATATATTTGGAAATATTCTAGAAACCATTTTATCAACTGACATTTTGAATTCAATTATTTTGGCTACAAAAAATGTTGATTATACAATTATAAATTTAGAAGTCTTAAAACGAATGCCTGGAGAGGAGCAGGCATACTACAGCTTTGATAAAATTGTCAGTGATGATGCATGTGAATATAATAATTTTCCTATTGAATATTTGAATACTGTATCAGTTAGTGGTCTGCCACTCCCTATAAATTGATTTTAAAAGAAAACTGTATTGCATTATTAATACGAAATTAAAATACAGGAAAAGCATTAGTTAACGGAACTTGCATGCGTGTAAAACGAATGCACCGAAACTCAATAGATTGCGAGGTGTTAGCAGGTGTACCTCGTAATATCCGAATTTTAATTCCCTGTATTCATTTGACTTATTCGGGAACTCTTTTACCGTTCAAATTTCAAAGAACTCAATTTCCAGTCGTTAATGGAATTTTGTTGAGACAGCCTGTGTTTAGTCACGGACAATTGTATGTTGCTGCCAGTAGAGTTAGATCATTCAATGGATTGCGATTTTATTTTTCTAAGACATCAGATCAGGGCCATTTATCACGTGATAGTACAGTTTTCATAAAGAACATTGTTTACAGAGAAGTTATTAGCACTTAAAAAAACAAGTGTTTTTTTCTAGAATGCGGTCGATTGCTTCGGCCGCTGTTCCCCTCGTTGATTTAAAATTATAGACGACTTGAAAAATAAAATTTCATTCTACTCACAATATAAAAAAAACCTTATTTTCTGTGACGCACGCTAAAACGCATCGACCTGACATTTCATACCTAACCTCAATCAATCTTTCCAAAAAATAAAAAATATTTTTTTTTTTCTTCAAAATTTGCAGAGAATTGAATGAATATTATTGGTATTATTATTATTTAGAACTAAAATTATAATAAGAAATTATAGCTTAGTTAATAATTTTAAGAGCGATAAAGACCTTCAGCTCAAAGCTATTGTAATTAAGGTACATGTTTTTAAAATTAAAGTTATATACAATAATATACATTTTTATACTCTTCACGGGAGTGAATAGTATTATAAGTTTGTCATGAAGTTTGTAACACACAGAAGGAGACATCGCAGACCACATAAAGTATATATATTTGTGATCAGCTCGATAAGACGAGTTGATTTAGCCATGTCCGTCTGTTCGCAAAACTAGTCCCTCAGTTTTTGAGCTAGAGAGCTGAAATTTTGTACATAGGTTTCTTCTTACCAAACGCTTATCGAGTTCGGGAATAAGCCGAATCGGACCACTAGAGGGGTACCTCCCATACAAACCCCCTTTCAAATTAATGTTCTTATTAGAAGAAGTTTGTTTTTGACGTATCGAACTGAAATTTGGACACTATAAGTTTCTGATCCATATCCATCAACCATGTAAATTTCATGATCCTAGGGTTACCAGCAGGGGTACCTCCCATACAAACCCACATTAAATGACAAACTTATAAAGAGTAATTGTACAATAAAGTGCCACTTAAACTGTATTCTTTGTTTATACTGAAACTGTAACAGAGAGAATATAGTGATGCATAAGTAAACAATAATGTAATATTTCTGTATACTCAAAACATCTTCTAAGACCAGAAAAGTTAGGGCGTGAAGAGTATTACACCTTCGGCATAGCCAAAGTTAGTCTTATTTACGGTTCCGTACCCATAGGGAGCTAATGGGACCCTTTTATTAAGCTTACGATGTCCGTCCGTCCTTCTCCTGCTCTATCTCATGAACCGTAATAGGTAGAGAGTTGAAATTTTTACAGAGTGTGTAATTCACTTGTGTGTAGAACGACAAATATTAATAAAAAAAATACCCATTTTTAGAAGCACTGTTCTTTAATTTAACCTTTGTTTAACAAATTTTTGTTTTTTGTAGTATACTTTTAAGCTGTTATTTTAGGCTGTTAAATATGCACATAATTTAATTTTTTAAGCAAAAAATCTTGTACGATTGTACGGAACCCTCCATGTGCGAGTCCGACTCACACTTGGCTTTATAAAATTGTATATCTAGTCTAATGTTCCATTAAAAAAAAAAATGTGCGTGTACCATAGTACACGTTATATAAGTGAAACTTCTCAAAAACAGACGAGAGAGATCATCTCAAAACAAATACAACTTTATATTTAATATTCTTTGTGAGTACTCAGTTAATAATAAATAAGACCAAAAATTTTTGTTGTTGTGTTAGACAATATGTTTACGTTTGCCGTCTGTCCTCTCTTGCCCAAAAATAAGATCAACTGCGAGCTTCTGTGTGTTTCTCGTTCTCTTTTCTTCGTACATTCGCTTATTTTTGTACAACACACGAGCTGGTTGTTTGCATGTTGTTGTTTTACATTTTTTTATAACACATAAGCTGCATGTTGTTGTTGTGTAATTGTAATCTCTTTATTGAGACTTTGCCAGTGGACTTTCCAAAAATTTTATTATTTGTTGGGGATATGGCAATAGAACATTCTGTGAAAATTTGAAGTGTCTACCTAGGTTGCGGTTCATGAGATACAGAATCCGAAAAACGTTACAATTTTTATTTTTTCACTCAAAATTTTACACTAAATTTTTTCCCAACGCCGCTAAAGAAGTTTCACTTCAAAAATAATGTTAGATTAATTTGGGACTTGCATATGTGCACTTATAATTTTGTATAACGGAGAATTTCTTTACTTCCATGTTTTTATGTATTTTTAATGCATCTCGAATTTAAGTTTTATTTGGTTTGAAGACAATGTTTGTTAGTAATAAAACTGCATTCTTTAAATTTTGATAACTCTTCTTAGACAAAAAAAATTCAAACATAAAGGCATGCACATATAGTTCCTCATATGTGGTATAAAAATTAAAAATTGTTAGGATAAACTTTATAAATCCTAATAATATCTAGAGGATACGACACTCACAACGCTTAACCACATTACTATCTGTTGTCCCCAATAAAAAACGCCTGCAAAATGATACAATATTTTAATTTAGTTAAGACTATAAAATCATTTCTACAGTAATTGTTGCCAGTATGTATTTATATTGATTTAAAGCCGAAGACCATAGTTACTTTTTTTCTCCTTATGATAGTCTCATGCTACGGTCACGCATCATGCGTATGAGACCTTTGCACTAACCTCATTGGAATATCATTTATGTTCATATTTATATTAAAAGTGTGATTAAATAAGTGACTATCCCTTGGCAAGCCAGCGAATGTATCTCAGGTTGTTTACACTTCAATAAGTTGATTTTCATTTGCATTTTTAGATGCAATTTCGTTGGATAGTCATCATTTTACGGAGTTTCTATTTATTTGTTTGTTTTTTGTATATACTTTTGCTTTTTCGTTTTCACAAACACTCATTTAAACTCACATTGTAACTGTAATTTGGACAATATGAGTGTCTGACCCATATCCACCAGCTATGTAAATTTCAAGACCCTCGCAGGGGTACCTTCCATACAAAACATGAACTTCGAACACTAATCAGAAGATATAAAAAGTGCGTGAAGAGTATTACAACTTCGGCACAGCCAAAGTTTATCTTCTTTTTACTGGTTTGAATTAGTCATTGGGCATAAAAGACGTATCAAAGTTTATTTATTTAGCTTATAATTGTAAGTGCGTGAGAAAGTGTGTTTTTAGTTATCTATATATATTTTTAACATCATGAATCATTCAAAATGCAAGGTTACTCACATCTTAAAACACTAAAACATGTCAAAAAAATAATATGTCAAATCAAAACAGCAAATATGCGAATCATATTATCAGATGTGTCTTCTACATGAACACATCACACATGTTTAACTAAAATGTTATCACTTAAAATATTAAATTTTTCAGTAGAGGCAAAAAACCGTTTTTGTTTACATTGAAGATATATTTATTTATGTTTGCTTTATTGCCCATAAAATAAACAATTATCGCTTAAAGCTAGCGCAATATTTATGGTTTACACAGAATTATAGAACTTATTTACTATCTTTACATTATAATTATATTATAATATTATACCTATATAGGTTAGAAAGGAATAATTAAGGAAAAATGACACACACAAAAACCTAAGTAACTTAAACCTAGAACTACAGCTACAATATATGACTGGTACTTAATACGGCTCGACTGAGCGTTAATATAAAGTACCAGTCAACTCACAATATGTGAAATATACGATATCTTAAGTATGAAATTATTTATTGCCTGAGAGATTTAATCATCTATCGGCTGCAACATGAAGTCAAGTAGTTGAGAAGAAAAATTGGAAATTGAGAATCATTTTTAATATGTTGTTTTGTGCAATCTGAGCCATACAACATTATGGGTGCAAGAATCATTTTAAATATGATTAATTTGTTTTGGATTGATAGCTGGGATCTGTAGTTAATAAACGGATAAAGGATGGAAACGGTTTTATTGACCTTATCGATGATTTTACCCATGTGCTCTTTGAAGATAAGCTTCTTGTCGGAAAAGAGGCCGAGGTATCGGATAGAATTCTTCCATTTGATGCTACATCCATTTAGTTGCAACTCAGAATTGGGTAGAAAATATTGTTTTCGCTTCTTAGTGAAGTTAATTGCATTAGTTTTTTCAGCATAAAGCTTTATTTTCCATTGGCTGAAAAACTAGATAGGGAGATGAGTGCACTCTGAACTTTGTTAAGGATCGCATGGCATGTTTCACCTGAGCAGTATAAAGCAGTGCCATCTACGAAAATTGATGTTATGCAGCCTTCAAACCTTGGAATGTCATGTGTATAAATATTATATAAGACAGGCCATTGTACAGAACCCCAGGGATACCAGCACAATTTTCTAACAGATTGAAATCCATCCATGGAGACGTGAAAGAATCTATCAGATAAGAAACTTTGGATTGTTTTAGTGAGGTAAGTTGGTGTGTTTATTCTGAATTGTTGATGGATTATACTGTTATGCTGTACGTGAACATCTAAAGTTACCATTCCAACTAATTTTTTTCAGATTGAGTTGTTTTTTCACAAAATTGGTTAGTTTGTCTAAAGGATGGAGCTGTTGGTGCAGCGCAGTTGGCAGTATATTGTTATCCTCTAAATAACGATTAAATCTGGTTTTAATTATTCTTTCTAAAATTTTTGAGAATCCTCTCAGCATGTGAATCAGGTGGCTTACCTGGTTTAGGGATGAGAATATTTTTTTCCATTTTCCAAGTTGACAGAAAATAGCAAAGTTTTAAACAATTTTCCAATATTTGCGTTAAAAATATAAGCGCACTCTTTGGCAGGTTTTTAAGGCAAATATTTGGAATTTGGCCATAACCAGGGGATTTATAATTTTTTAAAGACTTAATGATGTCTCGAACTTCACATACTATTAGAGGGGAATCAATTGTGTTACTTTCTCTAAGAATATAATGTCTCTCGAAGATAGGATGGATAATCTGCAATAGGAAAATAACTCATGAAGTATGTTTCCCCAACAATGTGCCCTTTCCGATTTCTATAGCCTATTCCTACATTTAAGGTCATCTCCTACGACGTAGTTTCCCTTAGTACGAGAGAGTGTTAGAAGATCAGATTTGAACATGTCCTTTTTATGTTTAATAATGACAGAAGGACTACATACGCAATATAGGCATTAAGCCAATGGACCAGAAAAGTCGATCGATAAAATTTTAAACGAGTTTTGCAGGTCGATACTAATTTCTATACCAACGTTTTCGGTTAAGTGGGTGTTTATGTTAGTAATTTGTTTGTGTTTAATGATTTTCTTGACACGATAATCTACCTTATTTACTACTATAGACATATTTGAGTATTAGTTATGTAATTACATTAAATTGCTCACTCTTATTTGTACATCTTTGAAGTTTGTCCATTAGCTTTGACGTAATATTGCTTATTTCTTCAAACTGGAATAGATCGACAGATGAATTTTCCGCTGTTGCCGTGTTGTATGATGGTAATACTCTTTCGCCGATAAGAGCGTTCCTATAGCTCAAAGCAGGCAAGCGACTTTGGCTGAAGGTATTGCCGCTTTGGTTCCAATTAGTTGCACTCAAACTCTGCAAAACTTGAATATTTGTTGCGTTACTAGGAGCGCTAGTGGTGTTGATATTGCGCTGGTAACTGTCATTTTGTTAAGCAGGGTTATTGTGGTTAGAATGACGTACAGAGTTTGGCGATCTCTTTTGAATCAGCGCAATGTACGAGGCACGACAAGGGCAAGCAGGATCGGTAGCGGAATGAGCACCTCTGCATTTAGCACAAAGAAGATATTTGTATTTGGTCATGATGACGTCTTATGGCGGCCAGCGCAGAATGCACACGATGTGGTGACATTACAACTGTTTGACCCGTGTCCAAAGAGTCGACAGTTGTAACATTATGTTAGTTTGCTTGGTAGTTTAGTTTTGTATTCCGAGCGAACTTTAGTGTGGTTGATGTACTGGTGGTCATTTCGCAATTTTCGGAGAGTAGTGGATTTGTTTGCAAAACAAACTACATATATAATAGGACAATTTTCTACCCAACTTTTCAATTGTTTTATTATAACATCAGTCCATTGAAGGTATACGAAAAGAAAAAAAAAAAAAAACAATGGTATTTTTTTGGGAAATAGAGGAAAATTTAAAAAAAAACTAACTTTGTTAAGTCGAACTTGTAATACTCTTCACACCCTTGCTAGTGGTCATACAATTTATAAAATTGGTGGATATGGGTCAGACAGTTATAGTGTCCAAATTTCAAGTCGATAGTACAAAAAACAAAAAAGCTTTTCTTCTAAGAACATGAATTTGGATCCATGTTTGTATGGGGGGTACAGTGGTCCGATTCGGCTGATGCCGACCAATGTACTGCGTATGGTAAAAAGAAAGCCGTGTAAAATTTCAGCTCTCTAGCTCAAAAACTGAGAGACTAGTTTGCATACATACAGACAGACAGACGGACATAGCTAGATCAACTCGACTCGTCACGCTGATCAAGAATATATATACTTTATGGGGTCTCCGATGCTCCTTCTGTGTGTTACAAACTTCATGACAAACTTATAATACTATTCACTGCGTGAAGAGTATAAAAATAAAACAAAAAAATCAGCCAAGTGTGAGTCGGACTCGCACACGGAGGGTTCCGTACCATCGTGCAATATTTTTTGCTTAAAATATAAAATTATTTCTATATATAATAGCCTAAAAGTATACTACAATTAACAGCTTAAAGTATACTTAAAAAAAAAAAAATTGTTAAGCAAAAGGTTAAATTAAAGAACAATGCTTCTACAAATGTGTATTTGTCGTTCTACACAAAAGTGAATTACACACTCTGTGAAAATTTCAACTCTCTACCTATTACGGTTCATGAGATAGAGCAGGAGACGGACGGACATCGTAAGCTTAGTAATAGGGTCCCGTTAGCTCCCTATGGGTACGGAATCCTAAAAAGTAGAAAGTCGTCCTGTTTTATTCTCGTTCATACTTTGGCTTATAATATATACATACATACATACCACTTTGGTGTTAATAAGTGTTATCACTTTATCTATTTATAGCAGTGCATCAAAGTAAACTTCTACATTTATTACATATTAAAACGTATTTAAAACCCTAAAACGTGTCATATTAAAGAAATATAACAACGTAGAAAATAATTTATTTAAATGTAGACATGCACGTAAATTAGTTTGTATAGTGTATTCTTATCATCTACATATGCAGAAAAAAACAAAGAACAAAGGTCGCAAATAACAGTCAACTTTTATTCATAGTCCAGTCAAAATAGACGAAAAAACAACGAAAGTTTTCAATAATTTGTAAAGAGCTGAAAATTAGTATATGCCTTAAGGATAATATTATAAAAAAATGTGAAAAGTCCCCATCGATCCGAGGGTTGAAACAAAAGTTATTCAGGCTTAAAGGTCACAGATTTCACATTTTGCTCGTAAACGGTAAGTGTTATCGAAAAAATTTATAAGACAATAATGTAGATCACACAATTCTCTAAAAATACTACCTCAGTTTGATCATACATTTTCAGAATGTCAAAGGTTTAAACTCTAAACTGAATAGACTATTCACTAATAGTTTTTCTTTTCATTCAGATGTAATTGTGTTTGTAGAAACATGGCTTCGTCCAGATGTTCTGAATTCCGAATTGTTAAACAATAATTACTTAACGTTTAGGAAAGATCGATTTGATCGCGTGGGTGGTGGAGTTCTGATTTCTGTTAGAACCTCTTACTCTTCTGACTTGGTATCTATTGATAATATTGATGACGCCGAGTTTATTTGTGTAAAGATTTCATTTTCCAATTCCCATTTATTTATTATATGTTCATATATACCACCTGCTTCTGTTGGCTCTGTTTACATCTGACAGCTATTAAGAAAGTTTTGTCTTTTATCAAAGATACTGATAAGGTCTTAATCATGGGAGATTTTAATCTTCCAAATATTTGTTGGACAGCCTCGGATAATTGTTACTCTGTAATATCATCAGTAAGCTGTGAGTTTGTCGACTTATTGCTGGATCTTTCCCTTCAGCAAGTAAACTACATAGCTAATAACATTAACCGAATTTTAGATTTGGTCTTTACCGACAGCATAAATGATGTTTCCTTGTTTCGAAGTAATCCTCTTTCCACCAGAGGATGCTTATCATCCGACTTTGGAATTAAACGTCATTCTAAATGAGTTTGGATTTCGTTCCAATAATCCTTCTAATTTGCTTCCTTCATCAAGACGTGTTTTATGCTTCAAACAAACTGACTTCTTTAAACTAAATTCTCTTCTTATAGCCACTGACTGGTCTTATTTGTATTCCTGTGATAATATTGAACTAGCTGCAAAGATTTTTATGCAACTATGAAAAATCATTTCAAATTATGTGTTCCGAAAATTAAACTGAAACATAACCCACACACGCCACCTTGCGTGATTTAATTAAATTAAAGAATATAAAAAAATATACTATTTAAAAAATTTAAAAGGTCCGATTTGTCTGCTGATTATACTAAATACGCTATATCCCGTTATAATTTTCAACACCTAAACAATTTCTGCTATCAGTCATACGTGACACATGTCAAAGAGGATATTAAAAGAGATCCTAAAAAATGTTATAACTGTATGAAATTAAATGGTGTTGAATGTTGCATCGATAGAGAAATTTCCAATCTTTTTTCGAACTTTTTCCAAAGCACTTACACGAATTTCAATAATTATTGTAATAGTCCAAACCAGTGATGCCATCTACCTATCACAAAAGCAGGACACATCGACTTCAAAAAACCGGGGGAAAAAGGGACAAAATATATTTAAAAAAGGACAGAAAACAGGATAAAATTTATTGCCTTATTATTTTAATTTTAAAGTTATAAATTTATTTTTATAAATTAGATAAACTTTATTGCCTCATTTATGAGGTCATAATCCTCTTCTTCTGCGGCACTACTGTAGGAGGAATTAGTGCCAATCATATTTAAATATATATCTGGAACCTCATAAGTGTTACAGCATGCGCTGTGCCATCGCAATCCAAATCTAATAATAAGTTTTTTTTTTTTTTTTGTATGTAGAACTAAGAATATAATTATAAATTATAATTTAGTTAATAATATGAGCAATAGCGACAAAGATGTTCAGTTCAGGGGGAGAGATAGGAAGGATTGGGGGATATTAGAAAAGTGCAGGACCAGACTTGAGCGGGAATCGAACCCACGACTCAAGTTTGAAATATATTTGTTCCGAATCTACACAGATCTCTTCTATACAAACAAAAATTATGAAAAACTCTATTTTCCTTTAGAAACCCACAATAAAAACTTGCTATAATTTTTCTTTGGATCATACCTAAGGTGACCATTTATAATTTTTTTGTCAATGCGGGACGTCCTCTGCGGAGTTAAGTAAAAAAATTATTTTCACAAGTGAATTGTGATAAATATATATTATAATTTCTTATTTAAAAACAGTGTAACTTAACCTAACAGATAAAATTGCGTTTAAAGTTTGTGTTTGAATCCAATTTCGTAATTTACTTTTTACCAAAGATATTTGGCTAAATACGCGTTCAACTTCCGCATTTGACCACGGCAACGACAACAAATTCAGGACAAATGTTGCTAGGTTCAAAAATTATTTGTTCTCTGCTGAGTCCTCATATTTAATAGTCTCGGCCCAAAACTTAGCAGTTTCAATGTTAAGTTATAATGATAGTGATAAGTAGAACCCGATATATGTCTACTATTTCGATTATTTGCGTAATTTTAGCATTTAAATTAAATAATACATTAAAACTAAAAAAATCAGCCAAGTGTGAGTCGGACTCGCTCACGGAGGGTTCCGTACCATCGTACAAGATTTTTTGCTTAAAATATTAAATTATGCATACTACAAAAAACAAAAAATTGTTAAACAAAAGGTTAAATTAAAAAACAATGCTTCTAAAAATGTGTATTTTTAGTATTTGTCGTTCTACACACAAGTGAATTAAACTTTGTGAAAATTTCAACTCTCTACCTATTGCGGTTCATGAGATAGAGCAGGAGACGGAGGGACGGACATTGTAAGCTTAGTAATAGGGTCCCGTTAGTTCCCTATGGGTACGGAACCCTAAAAAGGATAGATTTCCGGATAGGGGATGTTTGGCATTTTTCTCCGAAAAGGTCAGTTAAAAAAAGGACAGATTTGTCCGGAAAAAGGCTAAAATGACATCACTAGTCCATACCCATATCATATTCATCAATTTAATATGCCAGTTATTGATTGTATTATAATAAAGTATTACAATAATTAAAATCTTGTAAATTAACGTTTTTACCAGGACCAGATGATGTACCTAGTTGTATTCTAAAGCAATGTGCTGATGCTTTGCTTAGACCAATCTGCAAATTGTTTGACTTATATCTGAATACATCTGTATTACCTAATATTTGGAAGCAGCCCAATATTATCCTCCTCCACAAAAAGGCAACAGAGCTAATATATCAAATTACCGAGGAATAGCTAAGCTTTGCGCTATTCCGAAATTGTTTGAACATGTTATCACCGATCAGGTGCAGCATTTCGTTCTTCCTTTATTAAGTACTTCACAGCACGGTTTCACCAAGAAGCGTTCAACTACAACCAACTTATTAGAATTTACTTCGTTGGTCAATTCTTGTTTTTCACAACAACATCAAATGGATGTCATTTACACAGATTTTAGTAAAGCTTTTGACAGTGTTTGTCACTTCGTACTCCCTAGAAAACTGAATACCTTTGGTTTTCCTCCCAAGGGAACTTCCAGAACCCAAAGAGTTATTTTTAAAACAGCTATTTCTAAGACTATTCGTGTAACTTCTGGTGTCCCTGAGGGTAGCCACCTTGGCCCATTATTATTCAATATTTTTATAAACGATTTGCCATCTGCCATAAAGCATTCTAACGTCTTAGTGTACGGGGATGATGTTAAGTTATGCTTATCTATTTTATCTCCGGTCCAACAAAGGTTTCTTCAAGAAGATATTGATTCCTCTCAGTGGTGCACCAAAAAATATCTTTTGCGGAATTGTGACAAATGTAAAATAATGTCCTTTTACCGTAAAAGTTTAATTGTAAAAAGCTACCACATTAATGATCACACTCTAGAACGTGTCACACAATTCAGTGACCGGAGTGTGTTGATGGATCCAAAGCTGCATTTTGGGTCGCATATTTCTTGTATCACATGTAAACGTTGGTCTAAGGAGTTTAATGATCCTTACACCACCAAATTATTATTCACTTCTTTGGTTAGGCCAATACTTGAATATGCTTCATGTGTATGGGATCCACAGTTTAAAAAGTATAGTGATAGTATTGAGTCTGTTCAAAAGCAATTCTTGCATTTTGCACTGCGTCACTTAAACTGGGATCCCAATATAAACCTTCCATCTTACCAAAGCCGTCTTAAACTAATCCGCCTCCCGAAATTATGCGGTCGTAGAACGACTCTTGATGTCACATTCTTGCACAATCTAATTGTAGGCAGCATCTTTTCCGCTTCCTTGCTTGGTAGTATTAATTTTAATGTTCCTTCTCGGGTTATAAGGAATTATTCTCCTATAATTGTTGGTACATGTAAGACTACTGACTACTGTAAGTTCTGATTTCTGTTAGAACCTCTTACTCTTCTGACTTGGTATCTATTGATAATATTGATGACGCCGAGTTTATTTGTGTAAAGATTTCATTTTCCAATTCCCATTTATTTATTATATGTTCATATATACCACCTGCTTCTGTTGGCTCTGTTTACATCTGACAGCTATTAAGAAAGTTTTGTCTTTTATCAAAGATACTGATAAGGTCTTAATCATGGGAGATTTTAATCTTCCAAATATTTGTTGGACAGCCTCGGATAATTGTTACTCTGTAATATCATCAGTAAGCTGTGAGTTTGTCGACTTATTGCTGGATCTTTCCCTTCAGCAAGTAAACTACATAGCTAATAACATTAACCGAATTTTAGATTTGGTCTTTACCGACAGCATAAATGATGTTTCCTTGTTTCGAAGTAATCCTCTTTCCACCAGAGGATGCTTATCATCCGACTTTGGAATTAAACGTCATTCTAAATGAGTTTGGATTTCGTTCCAATAATCCTTCTAATTTGCTTCCTTCATCAAGACGTGTTTTATGCTTCAAACAAACTGACTTCTTTAAACTAAATTCTCTTCTTATAGCCACTGACTGGTCTTATTTGTATTCCTGTGATAATATTGAACTAGCTGCAAAGATTTTTATGCAACTATGAAAAATCATTTCAAATTATGTGTTCCGAAAATTAAACTGAAACATAACCCACACACGCCACCTTGCGTGATTTAATTAAATTAAAGAATATAAAAAAATATACTATTTAAAAAATTTAAAAGGTCCGATTTGTCTGCTGATTATACTAAATACGCTATATCCCGTTATAATTTTCAACACCTAAACAATTTCTGCTATCAGTCATACGTGACACATGTCAAAGAGGATATTAAAAGAGATCCTAAAAAATGTTATAACTGTATGAAATTAAATGGTGTTGAATGTTGCATCGATAGAGAAATTTCCAATCTTTTTTCGAACTTTTTCCAAAGCACTTACACGAATTTCAATAATTATTGTAATAGTCCAAACCAGTGATGCCATCTACCTATCACAAAAGCAGGACACATCGACTTCAAAAAACCGGGGGAAAAAGGGACAAAATATATTTAAAAAAGGACAGAAAACAGGATAAAATTTATTGCCTTATTATTTTAATTTTAAAGTTATAAATTTATTTTTATAAATTAGATAAACTTTATTGCCTCATTTATGAGGTCATAATCCTCTTCTTCTGCGGCACTACTGTAGGAGGAATTAGTGCCAATCATATTTAAATATATATCTGGAACCTCATAAGTGTTACAGCATGCGCTGTGCCATCGCAATCCAAATCTAATAATAAGTTTTTTTTTTTTTTTTGTATGTAGAACTAAGAATATAATTATAAATTATAATTTAGTTAATAATATGAGCAATAGCGACAAAGATGTTCAGTTCAGGGGGAGAGATAGGAAGGATTGGGGGATATTAGAAAAGTGCAGGACCAGACTTGAGCGGGAATCGAACCCACGACTCAAGTTTGAAATATATTTGTTCCGAATCTACACAGATCTCTTCTATACAAACAAAAATTATGAAAAACTCTATTTTCCTTTAGAAACCCACAATAAAAACTTGCTATAATTTTTCTTTGGATCATACCTAAGGTGACCATTTATAATTTTTTTGTCAATGCGGGACGTCCTCTGCGGAGTTAAGTAAAAAAATTATTTTCACAAGTGAATTGTGATAAATATATATTATAATTTCTTATTTAAAAACAGTGTAACTTAACCTAACAGATAAAATTGCGTTTAAAGTTTGTGTTTGAATCCAATTTCGTAATTTACTTTTTACCAAAGATATTTGGCTAAATACGCGTTCAACTTCCGCATTTGACCACGGCAACGACAACAAATTCAGGACAAATGTTGCTAGGTTCAAAAATTATTTGTTCTCTGCTGAGTCCTCATATTTAATAGTCTCGGCCCAAAACTTAGCAGTTTCAATGTTAAGTTATAATGATAGTGATAAGTAGAACCCGATATATGTCTACTATTTCGATTATTTGCGTAATTTTAGCATTTAAATTAAATAATACATTAAAACTAAAAAAATCAGCCAAGTGTGAGTCGGACTCGCTCACGGAGGGTTCCGTACCATTGTACAAGATTTTTTGCTTAAAATATTAAATTATGCATACTACAAAAAACAAAAAATTGTTAAACAAAAGGTTAAATTAAAAAACAATGCTTCTAAAAATGTGTATTTTTAGTATTTGTCGTTCTACACACAAGTGAATTAAACTTTGTGAAAATTTCAACTCTCTACCTATTGCGGTTCATGAGATAGAGCAGGAGACGGAGGGACGGACATTGTAAGCTTAGTAATAGGGTCCCGTTAGTTCCCTATGGGTACGGAACCCTAAAAAGGATAGATTTCCGGATAGGGGATGTTTGGCATTTTTCTCCGAAAAGGTCAGTTAAAAAAAGGACAGATTTGTCCGGAAAAAGGCTAAAATGACATCACTAGTCCATACCCATATCATATTCATCAATTTAATATGCCAGTTATTGATTGTATTATAATAAAGTATTACAATAATTAAAATCTTGTAAATTAACGTTTTTACCAGGACCAGATGATGTACCTAGTTGTATTCTAAAGCAATGTGCTGATGCTTTGCTTAGACCAATCTGCAAATTGTTTGACTTATATCTGAATACATCTGTATTACCTAATATTTGGAAGCAGCCCAATATTATCCTCCTCCACAAAAAGGCAACAGAGCTAATATATCAAATTACCGAGGAATAGCTAAGCTTTGCGCTATTCCGAAATTGTTTGAACATGTTATCACCGATCAGGTGCAGCATTTCGTTCTTCCTTTATTAAGTACTTCACAGCACGGTTTCACCAAGAAGCGTTCAACTACAACCAACTTATTAGAATTTACTTCGTTGGTCAATTCTTGTTTTTCACAACAACATCAAATGGATGTCATTTACACAGATTTTAGTAAAGCTTTTGACAGTGTTTGTCACTTCGTACTCCCTAGAAAACTGAATACCTTTGGTTTTCCTCCCAAGGGAACTTCCAGAACCCAAAGAGTTATTTTTAAAACAGCTATTTCTAAGACTATTCGTGTAACTTCTGGTGTCCCTGAGGGTAGCCACCTTGGCCCATTATTATTCAATATTTTTATAAACGATTTGCCATCTGCCATAAAGCATTCTAACGTCTTAGTGTACGGGGATGATGTTAAGTTATGCTTATCTATTTTATCTCCGGTCCAACAAAGGTTTCTTCAAGAAGATATTGATTCCTCTCAGTGGTGCACCAAAAAATATCTTTTGCGGAATTGTGACAAATGTAAAATAATGTCCTTTTACCGTAAAAGTTTAATTGTAAAAAGCTACCACATTAATGATCACACTCTAGAACGTGTCACACAATTCAGTGACCGGAGTGTGTTGATGGATCCAAAGCTGCATTTTGGGTCGCATATTTCTTGTATCACATGTAAACGTTGGTCTAAGGAGTTTAATGATCCTTACACCACCAAATTATTATTCACTTCTTTGGTTAGGCCAATACTTGAATATGCTTCATGTGTATGGGATCCACAGTTTAAAAAGTATAGTGATAGTATTGAGTCTGTTCAAAAGCAATTCTTGCATTTTGCACTGCGTCACTTAAACTGGGATCCCAATATAAACCTTCCATCTTACCAAAGCCGTCTTAAACTAATCCGCCTCCCGAAATTATGCGGTCGTAGAACGACTCTTGATGTCACATTCTTGCACAATCTAATTGTAGGCAGCATCTTTTCCGCTTCCTTGCTTGGTAGTATTAATTTTAATGTTCCTTCTCGGGTTATAAGGAATTATTCTCCTATAATTGTTGGTACATGTAAGACTACTTATTTGCAGCATGATCCTTTTCGTGTTTTATGTCAATATTACAATCTATACTATGACCTTGTATCTAATTCTATTTCTTCCGATCATCTAAAATCTAATCTCTTAACTCTCCTTAACACATAGTATTATTATAACTATTTAACTTAATTTCGCACACTTTATTTAAATTTATCTTTATAGTGCTTTATGATTAGTATAAATGGATGATGACATTAGGTCTGTAGCCGTATAGTAGCAAATTAATTTGTATTTCATGTCATTCTTGTTCGGTTTTTAATGGACCCCCAGCTCGCTTGGGCTCTAGGGGGAAAGTGGCGTGGGATAGAAAGTAGAAAACAAAAAAAAAAATTAAACTTTTTCTCCTACGAATCACCATTCCCGAGTTATCGCGATTCCAAAGTTAAAGATTTCGTATTTTACATAATATGCACACATTTCCGCACCACCAAATGAGTGTATTGGCGCATTTTTTTTAACGTGGTTTCCCCAGCAGGCATACTCCACGATCTATTCTGATTAAGATTTATTTGACAATATTGCTAAAAAAAAAAAGGGTACTATTAATACTAATTAAGGTGGAACGGATATTCTTAAATTTGGGGAAATTTTTGTCGGACTGATAATCTTCAAGCAAGACTGGTTTTGACAATTGGTGCATACTGGTAAACAAAATAGTCCGATTTTCTTGCAGCCACAATTTTTACTGCACCCCTTACAATTATAAAAATTTGTGTTAAGAAGTTTTTCTGCAGCAGATGCGAGTAATGTTTGAATTGGCTCCAAACAGTTGTCTATTAATTTCTAACCCCAGTCTTTTGGGTCCAGTTGATTGCCTAGCCACACTTGGACTTGTATATTATACTCGATATAAGTATTGATGTGCAGAAGCAGATGTTGGAGGAAGACAAGTTAGTTGTACTCTTTTATTATTTCATGTGCTTTTTACAAAACTGAAATATCTAAACTTGTCAATAGAATCAAATTTTTTTGGAGCTACATATAGCTAGAAGAAAGCGAATACCACTTGTGATAATGAGTTTTGGAGAAGAGTCTATCTTTTTAAATACTTCTGCACAATCAATTAAATCATTACAATTTTCTAACAATTTAAATATTGCTGTTTTACCCCTTTTGAAGATTGCAGATGTTGTATAACAGCCAGTTATTGCATATAAAAATAAAATATGTCGTTGAAATTCTGGGTATGCAGATAAACTTTCCGAAGAATTCATTTTTCTTTGTACAACTATACAATACAACTGTCGTTGTTGGTGAGGATGTTGATTTGATAAAATTATTTACTTTTTAAAACCTGGGAAAGCTCAGGTACAAAGAAAAATGTTTTGTAGAGTATGATCTACTTTATTGTCCCACAAATTTGTTGGATAACACTTACCGTTTACTAAAAAAAAAAACCGAAATCTGTGACTTTTGACTCTGAATAACTTTTGTTCTGACCCTGAATAACTTTTGTTCCGACCGTCGGATCGATGGGGACTTTTCACATTTTATTTATAATAGTATCCTTAAGACATATACCAATTTTCAGCTCTATGCGAATTGTTGCAAAGTTAAATGCTATTTTGATTGGACTATCAATGCAGTCTGCTCGGAGAACAACTGAAAAAATTGAAACCAAATCTCTCCCTCTCGGAGCAGCAGGGGCGTACGCAGAAAAATGTTTCGGGGGAGTTTTAGTGATCAAGTCTCAACCTAGTGCTGTTCATGAGATACAGAATCGAAAAAACGTGACGATTTTTATTTTTTGACTCAACATTTTACTCTAAATTTTTGCCCAGCGCCGCTAAAGAAGTTTCACTTCCAAAATCTTGCAATCTTGAAACAAAAGTCACAAGAGAAAAAATTTCTTTTTGATGTTGTGTGACGCGAGTTTAGTGAGTCGAAGAGTGGGATGGAGTGATAGAAGGGGAGAGGGTTGTAAAAAAGGTTTTTGAATATTTTCTTTAATCGCATCTGTTGGTGAAAGATAAGTACGGAAAAAAAATCATAAGTGAATAAACCTTTTTCTACCCTTATTCATTTCCTCTTTAAACAACACTTTTTTTTAAGAGAACATGAAAGTGATAACTGTAATTTGCGACCTCTAACTAAAAGAATTATCACTTTTCCTCTTGCTACGTATTTAACTTTATACATCTGTATGAATTCATTAAAAAGGGAATTTTTGGTATTAAGGCTCAAATGAATGAATTGGACATTCGAATTCATTCAAATAAATTCCAATGTCTGAATGTAGCTGAGAGAATGTTCACGTTCTCATTCAAACCAAGCGGTGCCGAATTGAATTTGCTTTCGAATGTTATTGCCTTTTCACACTGGGGTATTATCAAAATCGACAACAACTACAAGGAAAAAAACATCATTAAGGAGTTGTTGTTGTAGAATGTGATGCAACTCACAATCGGATCAAGATTTGATCCGATTTTGATGCAGACTGAAGGTGTTAGTGTTGGGCAATTTCTGTCTTTTTTAGGTAACTTTCGATTGATTTTCTCCTTATTTGTTGCGCTCCAACATGAAACAGCTGATCATTGTACAAAACAATTTGAAGTAAATTTTAAATTGTAATTATACTCTTCACGGGAGTGAATAGTATTATAAGTTTGTCATGAAGTTTATAACACACAGAAGGAGACATCGTAGACCACATAAAGTATATACGAGTATATTTGTGAACAGCTCGATGAGACAAGTTGATTTAGCCATGTCCGTCTGTACGTATACAAACCCCCTTTAAATTAAAGTTCTTATTAGAAAAAGTTTGTTGTTTTTTGACTTATTGAACTGAACACTATAACACTCTGACCCATATCCACAAACCATGAAAATTTGAAAATGAAATGAAGATCCTTGGATTACTAGGAGGGGTATCCCTTATACAAACCGGGATCCAAATGAAAGTTCTTATTTGAAAAACTTTTTTGTTTTTTGTACTATCGACTTAAAATTTGGACATATAAGTGTCAGCCCCATAGCCACCAAACTTATAAATTTCAAGACCCTCGGACCACTAGATGGGACGTGAAGAGTATTACAACTTCGGCATAGCCAAAGTTAGTCTTTTTAGGGTTTCGTACCCATAGGGAGCTGACGGGACCCTATTACTAAGCTTACGATTTCCGTTCGTCCGTCTCCTGCTCTATCTCATGAACCGTAATAGGTAGAGAGTTAAAATTTTCACAGAGTGTGTAATTCACTTGAGTGTAGAACGACAAATACTAAAAATAAACATTTTTAGAAACATTGTTCTTTAATTTAACCTTTTGTTTAACAAATTTTTGTTTTTTGTAGTACACTTTTAGGCTGTTAAATATTCACATAATTTAATTTTTTAAGCAAAAAATCTTGTATGATGGTACGGAACCCTCCGTGTGCAAGTCCGACTCACACTTGGCTGATTTTTTTATATTTGTTTATTTTAAATTTTAATAAAATAAGTAGCAGGAATGAAAAAGGAAGCAGCACGAATTATTTGCATGCACTGCAAATTGTTCTTTATCATGTATTTTTCACACAATTTCCATTTTAATTTCTCACAATTGACCTAGAAGTAAACGACTTCAACGATAAGCTGCAAAGTCGACAAACGCGCCATTACAACCTCAAACTACACAAACGGTTTTAGCGTTGTTGACATCAGTAAACAGAAAACAGCTGACAATGTGAAAATAAGAGAAAGCAATTATTGAAGAAAACCGTATTAAAAGTTGAATTATAAAAAAAAGGAAGTATGTATGTATTTTTATTATAATGTAATAAATTGCTCATGATACAAAGAAGCAGAGAGTGTGAGTTCAACGTCAGTTCCGGATTTCGTATGTATTTTTTTTTTTAATATGTATTTATTATATTAATAAATATAAATATGATTCATGAAAAACGTTTTCACGCAAAAACAATTACGGTACTGTAGCGATACTACCTGCCCCGAATCTTTTGTCATTCACTTCGCGATCAAGCAGTTCATTTACCAATACGACGACAACAGTTGAAGTTCAATGCTTCTCCAAAGTTTGGAATTTTTTTCAACATTTTTAAAATTCATGCCAACGTACGATTGCGATAGAACAGTGTTTTTCAATCTTTTTAAGTCGTGACCACCCTCTATTGTGTAAAAATATTTTGCGACTCCCTACCCATCACTGCTCCTGACCTTTACGGTGTATTTTTAACCGACTTCAAAAAAGAAGGAGGTTATGTGTTCGATTGTATGTTGTGTTGTATATGTTTTTCCGCTTCTTTCTCCGTCAATTGTGTACCGATTTTGAAAATTGTTGTTCCATTCTGACCAAGTCAGATTCTGATGATGCCACCGACTTCACCACGATCAGTAGATACCACATACCAATAATATATATATATATTTTTTAAATCTGTTATTTTTCGCTTTTTAATGAGTTTTTTGGTTTTTTTGTTTATTACAAATAATAAATTCGTTCTACATTGTTATTTAATTTCATAGTTAGGTATCGGTTAAATACATAATTTAAGGTGCATTTAAACCAATGGGCAACTTGAGAGTAAAGGCGTTCCCCAATCAACTGACAAGATGGGTACAATGGCAGTAAAAATAATCTTCAATTTGCCAATCACAGTTATCAATAATGGCATCACAGCCAATCACTTGACTGTCATAGTGACTGCCAACCGTTCACACACAACAAGTAGTGATTGCGCTGACTAAAAATACATCATAAAAATTCTTCACTTTTTTCGAAGAATTTCCATCAGCTGTTTTTTGTTTGTAAACAAAAAAAAATAAAATGGCAAAAAAAGAAAAAAGAAACTAATCTGTCCTATTTTTACTTAATTCGTTCACGAGACAACCTAGTGGTACTTTTACAAATTCGTTTGCTCATCGCGAGAGCACATTGCGAACGAAATATAAGAGGAAAGAGAATAAAAATATCATTTTGTGGATAACATAACGTAAACGCTGTTTGACCTACAGTGAATGTCTAAAGTCTACATACACCTGCAGATTTGCGTATTTTCTATATAATACTATCTATCTATATTTATTCATAAAATAACGAAAATTAAATAACTTAATTTGTTTTAAAACAAAAAAAAAATATAGAAAAATAACAAAAATCAATTGGACAAAAGTCTACATACAGCCTATATGATTACAGAAAATCTTCTTTAACTGTCTTATTTGCAATAACTACAAAACTTTTAGTATTTTGTAGGTCCACCACCATTCTCTATTACTACTTTCAGGCGTCGTGGCATTGATGACACCAACGTAGATACCTCTCCTGGGGATATCTGCTCCCATGCATTTGCCAGTGCTTGTTTCAACGATTGAGTATTATTAATCGGGTGTTGTCTTACTTTCCGGTCTAACAGCTCCCAAACATGTTCGATCGGGTTCAAGTCTGGACTTTGTGGGGGGGTATTGAGCTGTCTGGGTGCATAATATAACAGCCATTCCTTCACAATCATAGCAGTATGCTTGGGATCATTGTCTTGTTGGAATATCCAACCGTCCCCAAGACCCAAGCATTCAACAGATGGCTTCAGATGTTGTTCTAAAATGCTTTTATATTTGAAACGATCCATATTACCTTCAATAAATGTCATCTTTCCAACACCAGCTGCTGCTATAGCTCCCCAAACCATCACGTTGCCACCACCGTGCTTGACAGTTGATACCAAGTTTTTGAGTTGCATTTCCACATTTTTCTTTCGCCAGATTTTGGCTCGGCCATCACTTCCGAATATATTGAACTTCGATTCGTCTGTGAACAAAACCTTCGACCAGAAATCCATTCCCTTATCAATATGCGCCCGAGCAAACTCAAGGCGAAGACGGCGGTTTTTTTCTGATATCAGCGGTTTTTACGGGGTGTCCTGTTTCTATTTTTTTTTTTTTTTTGTTTTAAAACAAATTAAGTTATTTAATTTTCGTTATTTTATGAATAAATATAGATCTAGAAGAAAACTGCATCATTACTTTTTTCATTTAATAAGTATTATATAGAAAATACGCAAATCTGCAGGTGTATGTAGACTTTAGACATTCACTGTAAGTATTTACTTTTTTTACGCACTTTATTTGAATTTCTTGAAGTGACTTGTTATAATTATTGGAAATGGATAAATTTCTAAAAAGATCAACACAACCGTCAACTACTAATGCTTGCGCTAGTAAAACCAAAGAAAAACGTCAGTATGACGACAACTATTTAAAATTTAGTGTGATTGAAAATAAACCGCAGTGCGTTATTTGCTTCGAAACTTTATCAAGTGAAAGCATGAAGCCATCAAAACTTGTGCGCCACCTCAACGCAAAACATTGAAATGATAAAAAAAAACAAACCGTTGGGTTTTCTTGAGAGAAACGTCCTTCAACTTCAAAAAACTGGTGTAGTACAGATGTCCAATCTAAATGAAAAATCTTTGCTAGTTAGTTATCGAGTACCTTTTCGTGTGGCTAAATCAGAAAAACTTCACTCTATTGCCGAAAATTTAATTTTACCAGCGGCTTTAGATATAGCAGAAATTATGTTTGGCAAAGAAGAGGTTGAAAAGCTTAAAAGTCTACCTCTGTCTGACAATAGCCTTCAACGCAGGATAAGTTACTGACGTCCGTGTTCAAGTCATAGAAAAAATTAAAGAAAGTACTTAGTTTGCAGTTTGATGAATCTACGGATATTGCGGGTTGTTCTACACCAGACTTCAATGTCGATTGGGCGAAGAAATGCATAGCTATGTTATTGACGGAGCAAAAGCCATGACTAATTCGAAAAGCGGGTTTTTATTATTTTATTACCAGACTAAAATAACTAATGCCAAATGTTTGTGGGGTCCATTGCTCTCTTCATCGCCAAGCTCTTGCGGCTAAAACATTGCCACAGGATTACAATGAAGTTCCCAATATAATTATAAAAATAGTAATCTGTATTTTAGCTCAAGGCCTTAGTTGCTTCAGCTTATACATATTGTAAAAAGAAGTCCTCTAGTTTACAATAAATAAATAAATAAATAGTAAATTCTATTAAAGGAAAATCGTTAAATGGGTTCATCCCACCAAAATTTACTTTACCACACAGAGGTTAAGGTGGTTATCGAAAGGCAAAGTATGTACTGACAAGAGTTATTGAACTTCGAGCTGAACTTCTGGTGTATTTACAGCAAGTGAGGTCAGAATATTTCAAATTCATTTGTGACTCGACATTTCTTTTAAAACTGGCTTTTCTTTCTGACTTATTCAACCATTTAAATGCCTTCAAGGACGGGATGAAAATGTCACTAACGCTAAGGACAAAATCCATGGCTTTACAAAATAACCTCGATTAATTTTCATCAATTCAGCCTTTTATTGAAGAAGTGGGGTCTGAGATAAACATCAAAGCATATGTACCTGGTATGGAAATGGACCTGCAGAATTTGAAAAATGAATTATGTCAGTATTTCTCGTTGCAAGAACTATCAGAAAACAGCTGGCCAAAGGTGGCAAGTTTGGCAACCAACCTTAAAGAAAAACTGATGAAATGTTGCACTTGGAATTCAAGTCTGTCAATTTGGATATCTTTTGGTTAAAAAGAAAATCAGAATACCCAGAATTAACAACAGACGCTTTAAAGTGTTTGATCCCATTTACCACATCCTACTTTTGCTAGTTTCATCAATGACCCAAATAAAAAGCAAACAGAGAATTCGCCTACATATAGAAAACGATTTAATTTTTAATGTAGCAAAAACGGTTCCGCGATGGGATAAATTAGTTAACCCAAAACATATCGTGTGTATTTTTTTTTTAAATTTGTTAATAATAAATGTCCTTTAATATTTCCTTAATAAAAATGTATTTTTTTATTTGGTTTCTTTTTTGAGGCCCCACAAGGGGTCCCGACCCACATTGTGAAAAACACTGTGTTAGAGTAACTGGTGGTTTATATGATAAGAAGCTAATGTTTTTAGAGTACATCGACTTTTCATATAAAATGACCCCGTATAAAGAATTTAATTTTAAAAAATGTACTTTGTTGTCGTCTCATTTGAAGTTACAAAGTATTTAAAAAAAATGTTTCTAAACTTACGTTGTCACCAGCCGGCCACTCATCCTATTACTTACCACGCTACATCTTGCATAATTTGTGATCGTAAGACAGGCGCCTATCCAAATTAAGCAATGGCGATGACTCAATTTCAAATTTCACTCTACCGAAACCAAAGATATTTAATATCAATAATAATAATTAAGACGTGATGCTGTTTTGAATTTATTTAGTACTAGATGACTGTTTGCATTTCATTTTATCTACGCACAAACAATTATTGATTCTAAAATCTAACAAGGTTTAACTAAGATGGCTTGATTAATTTTAAAAAATGTCTCTAATTTCACACTGGGGCAAGATTAAAATCAATGACGATGTAGCGCTGATCAGTATCAAAATCGACAGCAACCACAAGGAAAAGTGATGTCATTCAGGGGTTGTTGTTGCAGAATGTGATGCAGAATTGGGAATGGTCAGCCGCGTTAGTGTTGAGCAATTTCTGCCTTTTTTTAGGTAATTTTCAACTGTCTGTTTTGTTGCGCTCCAACATAAAACAGCTGATCATTGCACAAAAAAATTTTAAGTAAATTGTAATTTTATTTTTAAATAAAATAAGTAGCATGAATGAAAAAGGAAGATGCAAGAATTATTTGCATACACTGCAAATTTTTTTTATTTTGTATTTTTCACACAATTTCCAATTTATAGTGACTTTACAGTGAGCGAAGATTCGAATCTATGAAGATGCGACAATGATTCGAGTCTCATTTGACAACAACAACAGGGAAAATGTCAAAAATTAGGGGTTGTTGTTGTAGAGAGATTCGATTGTGAGATTCTAATCTCAAATAGATTCGCAAAGATTCGGTTTTTTTGAATGGTCTGTCTTAATAGGGCTGGGCAATTCTTCCATGTAGGTTGGCAGCATTTTCATAATTTCGTCGTTTTTTGTGACTGTCATGTGTCTTTTTCTTCGTTTTTTTTGCGCGCCGCACATAAAACAGTTGATCATTGCACAAAACAATTTGAAGAAAATTTTAAATAGTAATTTTTTCTTCAAATATTAATAAAATGAGTAGCAGTAATGAAAAAGGAAGCTGTAAGTATTATTTGCATACACTACAAATTGTTCTCAATCATATATTTTTCACAAAATGTCCATTTTAATTATAACAATTAGCCACAACGTTCCATTTGTATGTATTATCAAAACAAACAACAGCTGTTCGTGATTCTAAAATACCACTGTAAACCACAAAACCGAATCTTCGTGATTCGAGCCACTGTAAAGCCACTATTAATTTCTCACAATTAGCCACAAAGTTGCATTTAGACGTACAACCAAAACAAAATTGACAATCTGAACGACAATACATCATCGTGATTCAGTGCAGTATGAAAAGGCTATAAGCCGCCATATACCCAATGTACTACGACTTAATTAGAATGTATTTTACAAATCCGGCTTTCGGAGAAAATCTTCGACTTTCATTTATACTATGTATAGATATGTACGAGTTTTGTTCAAAAAGTATTGAAAATTTTGAATTTACTAGATATTGTAGATATTGTTAATGTACATTAATAGCAACTTAATCTAAAGATGATGCATAAATTTACAGGTGCGCAGACTGACATCTAGTTCTTACAGTTGGCTTTCAAATGTAAAACTTTTTAACTTTTGTTTTTTTTTCTCCTTCACAAGAACATTTTTTTTCTCCCTTCTTTTAATGTCCCAACAATTTAACTTAGCTATACTTAGATTTTTATTTATACATATCATATTAAGCATAAACCGGATACAATTTTTGTCAGTGCTAGTGTTTTTTTTTTTCAATATTTCCACATGCAGTCCTATGAAGTCATATACCGTGTGAACAAACAAAGATCCGCCCGCATGTAGTGCGCGTTACTTGTCCATCATTTCGTCATATAATTCTCAACTACACATTTTTCACCCTCATTTTACTGTTCCCATAACCATCATCCTGACAAAAATATTTTATATTGACATTTTTTTACTAAAACTGAGTTGCCCATATAATTGCTTTAAAGTCATCATCATTACACACAACAGTAGCTGCAACGCCAGCTGTTTTTCTATCATTATCGATAACATTAATATTAACATTTGTTAACAATTTCCATTATTTTTAATATTAAAGTGCGAATGCAATTATTTCGTTCATCAGTTATGTACGAATATGTGTTTTGATTCATATAAAACACTAAAAATATATTCCTTTATTACCTTTTTCAGGGTCGCAAATAATACTCAATCTTTATTTTCAATTTCTTGTTGTTGTGTGACGCGGGTTGAGTGAGTCGGAGAGAGAGTCAAAGAAATGAAAGGAACAAAAAAAAATTAATTGTACTCAGTCGCGTTCATTTGGTTGTTTAGTTTGTTCGCGTAGAAGAGAGTTTTAGCCATGGTGTAAGAAAACAAAGTGACGCCAATTTGGGTTGTTACGCTCTGAAATTCGCTCTTTCAATTTTTAGTGAATAAGTATCATCAGTGTATTAAAACTCTGAAAAACACGCATTTAGTGTTGAACACAACGTGAAAATGCATTGAAAATGTAAAAATTAGTGTTATCGAAATCAATTTTTTGCGCTTTGATCAGCTGTGTTCGGAGAAATTGTGTTCAAAATAAAATTATTAAAAGGAAATTTAAATTGAGAATGCGGTGTAAATTGAAAAAAATACTGAATTAAACAATAAAACAGTAAATTTTGTATTTTTCATATACTTTGCAAGCAGTTAAATATGCACATATGTTAATATGTAAACAATGAACATATGATAGTGTTGTGCAGCGTAAAAATCACGAAATAAGGACCATTTGCTGAGAACGACACATAGCGGTAAAAAATTGGCGGCACCTTGTTTTCCTACTCCATAAGTTTTAGCGTTATTGCGTTTTTGTTTTTGTGAATCAATCCTCTCACAACAACAACAATTGCGCTCAATCTCATTTTTTAGTAAATAAGTATTATCAGTGTATTAAAGCGCTGAAAAACACGCATTTAGTGTTGAACACAACGTGAAAATGCATTGAAAATATAAAAATTAGTGTTATGATATCAATTGTTTACGTATCCAAAACAATGTTATTAAATTATAATAGCAAATAACCAATGTGGGACATACAATAAATTGACTAAAATAATAAATTAAACAATACAACAGTAAATTTTGTATTTTTCATACACTTTGCATTCAGTTAAATATGCACATTATAACATATGTAAACAATGAACATTTGATATTGTTGTGCTGCGTAAAAATTAAGAAATAAGGACCATTTGCAGAGATCGACACATAGCGGTACAAAATTGGCGGCACCTTGTTTTCTTACACCATGCATGCCAACAAACAACGCAGTGCAAAATAACATTCGAAAGCAATTCGATTCGGCACCGCTTCGTTTGAATAAGAACATGGTACATGCTCTCAGCTTCATTCAGACATCGGCATTCACTTTAATACACACAAAATACATTTTGAATAATTTTTCTCATCGAATTAGTCAGTGCGAAAAAACCGAAAAATTAGTCTTTGGTTGAGCGAAGACCAGAAAATAAAAATCAGAATGGAAAAGGACTTTTCCATACCTTATTCATTTGGTCTTTAATAGGGGCTTCACAGTGGCTCGTATCACGAAGATTCGGTTTTGTGATTTACAGTGGTATTTTAGTATCACGAACAGCTGTTGTTTGTTTTGATTATACATACAAATGGAACGTTGTGGCTAATTGTGATAATAAATATGGACATTTTGTGAAAAATATATGATTGAGAACAATTTGGAGTGTATGCAAATAATTCTTGCAGCTTCCTTTTTCATTACTGCTACTTATTTTATTAATATTTAAAGAAAAAATTACAAATTAAAAATTTCTTCAAATTGTTTTGTGCAATGATCAGCTGTTTTATGCGCGGCGCGCAATAAAAATGAAGAAGAAGACACATGACAATCACAAAAAACGACGAAATTATAAAAATGCTGCCAACCTACATGGAAGAATTGCCCAGCCCTGTTAAGACTGACCATTTAAAAAAACCGAATCTTAGCGTATCTATTTGAGATTAGCATCTTTCAATCGAATCACTCTACAACAACAACCCATAATTTTGTCATTTTCCCTGTTGTTGTTGTCAAATGGAACTCGAATCATTGTCGCATCTTCATAGATTCGAGTCTTAGCTCACTTTAAAGCCACTTGGCTGTATTGGTTTTTCAGCGAACGTTCACACAGAGGTTTCGCTTACAAAAACAGCAGTTTTTTTGTTTTGGTTATATATGTATACAATTGGAACGTTGTGGCTAATTGTGAGAAGTTAAAATCGACACTTTGTGAAAAATACTTGATGAAGAATAATTAGCGGTGTATGCAAACAGTTCTTGTGGCTCCTTTTTTTACAGTATTTCTTCTGATTGGTCGTCATAAATACTTACTTTTTTTATACAAGCGGTAGTAAAACTCTGCTGTAAATGGTTCCATGTTCATCAGATAATCTGCTGTTACTTTGTTTTTTATTTCCTTTAATGTTATTTTCAAATTCTTTTCTGTGTTTGCCAAATCTAGTTTTTTTATTAGCTGAGTTAGCTCAATCGAAAGAAGGTTGAATGGTTGGAAAAAAGAGTTGGAAAATATTTTCAACGTGAAAACGTTTTTAATAAGGGAACACAAGTCAGAATCTGACGCAGAAATGTAATAAAAAGTTGTCGCATTTATTTTTAATATATCTCGTGACTCAAAAGCCGTAGCACCAAGTAATTTATATATTCTGTAAATATAGGATGTGAGAGGAATTTGTGAGGGGCGTTCAAAAATTTCGTACTCACTTTTCAAAACCAGACTCAAAATGAATGAATTCTAACTTATTGGAAAGAGCCATAGTAAACGATCGCCACTCAAAGCGATTGGAACAAGAAGAGTATGTAAAAAAAGCGAAAGAAAGAAAAGGAACAAGAAAAATGTTTATTGTATTCAATCGCATTCATGTGGTCATTGGTCGTTAATAAATGTAGAGGCGATTTTTAGAGCTATTGCATGTTGTTTTTGTGAATTTGATAACAGAAAAATGGTGCAAAATTTCCGGTTACCCTGATAAAATAAACAAAATAATGTTCCTGCATAACAATAGGGTCAATGATTAAATTTAAGTTTTTTTAATTTTAGTATTAAGCAAATACAATTATGTACACATTTTCTTTATTTAGTATTTTATTCTTTTATTTATAACATACTTATAAACTATGTAAAATAGCTTACAAATTAGAAATAGAAGCTATAGCAACGGGGCCTAAAGCTTACTTAGTGACTAAAACTTCGTTAAAATATTTACAAGAATGTACAGAGGAGGTTATTAAAACTGTTGTTACCTAGGCTAGTTATTAAAGGAACTATAATAAATGCAAAATATTTGCTTTCTTTAGGAAGTTAATGATTGATGTTATATTATCCCGAGAAGGGACGGATAATGCAATCAGAGTATTGGAGTTGTGGAATGACAGGAATCTTAGATTATTGAAGAATGGGCAACTTGTAAGAATATGGATGATGGATGTGTGGTGGTTGGTGTTACAGAATGGGCAGGTGATAGGAAGTGTACTTTCAAAAATATGTTTCTGAGTAAGCCAACTGTGGCCAAGGCGAAGTCTGATGAGTTTTGAAAAGGATGAACGAGGGAGTGTATGTAAATGTATGTTACCATAGTCATATAGACTATTTTTGTGTGAGTTAATTGTTTTGTAATGTGGGTTGGTAAGATCCCACATGGACTTACATTTGTCTGATTGCGGTGGGGTAATAACTATTGTTGGAGATGTTACAGATGGATTCTATTGCAGCTAATGAGTCTGTACATATAGCAAAGTTTTTTTTTCTGTTTTATAAATGTTGATTGCATTGAAAATTGCTATGATTTCAGCTGAGAAGTTCGTGCTGTAGAGAGGAAGGAGGGATTGATGATTGAGCTGGTTGTTGTAATGTTATAAGAGGTACTGTATTTTGATTTGGAGCCATCCGTGTAAAGGAATGTGAATGAGGAAAGAGATTCCTTCAGCTCCAGAAATTTAATTTGATAGATCAATGCAGATGTGAATGATTTTAGGAAAGAGTAAAGGGTTGTGCCTATCGATAAGGACTTGAAAGTCCATGGTGGAGATGTACATTAAGGAATAGGTAGGGGTTTGATTGTTAAGGGCAATTGCCCGATGAAGGGTGGATGGCATTTTGGGATGGTGTTTTGATTTTAAGATTTTAGAGATTGAGACATACATTGGAGAATCTTTAGAAGAGAGAATTGATCTGTTTAATTTAGTGATGAGAAACTGATATCTATGTGCAAGGGGCTTCGTATAAGATGTTGTTAATTGGGGTGGGCTTAAGTGCGCCTAAGGCAAGTCTTAAGACGGAGTGATAACGAGTTTTTACTTTGATACGTTGGGAAGCTGGAGTGATCCAGAAAAGTTAAAGCATAATCAATTTTTGACATGATAAGGAAATTAATAATTGAAATTAAGGTAAGATGGTTGGTGTTATATTTGTTGTTTGATAGGCATTTAATAATGTTGAGTCTTTTTGATAGGGACAGTAATAGGCTGCTAATATGATCGTTCCAGCAGTACGTTTTGCCAAAAGTGACTCCAAGGATTTTGAGATTGTCTACGTTTTCTACTTGAGCCAAGCTAGAAATAATTTGTATTTGGCATAATTGTTTTAGGCAAATGTGTAAGTGTTTGCATTTGGATGTGGAAAGTTCAGCGTCCGAGTATGTGTACCAAAGGTGGATATCATTAAGAAGTAAATCGATGTTAAGGGTTTAACTTTTAACATCCCTACCTATACAAGAAGAGTCCAGGAGAGCCAAGACCAGATAGCAGAAAATCGCCGAACACGCAAAACACTTGTCTTCTTTATGCCTCTCACAAACAAACTAAACATGCTATATGGCTAAAACCGTGCACATATCTTCGAGACGAGTGTACCAACCTAAAAAAAAAATAATAATCGAAAGTCGAATGTACGTAGCCCGCGAAATTAGAAAATTCGCCTTATTTTTTGAACAGACCTCGTAGGGCGGTAGGAATTGATATTAGATTTTTCATATTTGGGTTTGATAAGTGGTATGATTTTGTTCATTTTGTAATGTTGTGGGATAAAATTTGTAAGAATATTATTATATAAGTTAAGTGGGCGGCGCTGTACCGATGTGTGGAGGTGTTTGATCATTGGATAAGATATCTTATATATGCCGGGAGTTTTGCCCTTAAGATTGACTAGGGCAGAATTAAGCTCAATTAAGGTAACATGTTCTTCCAATTTTAGTGCTGATATGGAGGGTGAGTACTGAATGTTGAGGAGACGGGTGTTTGACTTATGTTGCCGAAAAGTGTTGGAGAAGTTGCTGTCGTTGGATTTAGATGACCAGAGTGAGCAGCAATTGTTTGCTATTGCTTGTTTGTCGGTGATAAAAGTATGAAGGCTACTGTCTTTGATGCAGTGATAGCGTGACGTTGTTTAGTTCCACAGAAAGATCTGATATAGGACCAAATTTTAGAGGTGGAAGGGGAGGGGTAAATTTCGGCTGTAAAATTTTGTACCGAATTACGTTTTGGAAAGTTTTATTTCTCTTTTGTATGGGTAGGGATGTTAAAAGTGCGAAAAAATATCGATATATATCGTATCGATTTTTTTTTCTAATATCAATATCGGTGATGATATTTTTAATAAAAAATATCAATTTATCGGTGCATTTTGAATGAAAATATTGGCGCTCTAAAAATCTAGTAAATTTAGCTTAATTTAGCTCAATAATCTCACATTACTAATCACCAATCAACAGACATTATTACTAATAATAATACAAATAATAATTATCTAAAATGAAGAACAACGATACAAAAAAATTTGTATTTATGTAGTAACAAAATGTAGTAATTAAAGTAATCTTATATAATATATACATATTATGTATAATGTGAGAAAGAACAATGTAGTAATTAAAGTATTCTTATATATAATGTGATTTTTATAAAACAACTTAAATTAAACTTAAAACAATTACAAAACAACTTTAACAAAATTAGAAAGTTGGAAAGAACAATTAATTTATTAATTAGTAAATCTAGTTGATAGGTCGACAGGATGAGATCTTCTCAACCGTTGCGCCACTCTGACTCCTCCTATTCTGCGTCGCTTTAAGAGACGCCTGGCTAGTATGTTTGGGTGATTTTTCAACCGCAAATAATGTGAGAAGGAAAAAAAAAGTAGTAATTATTTATTTATTTATTAGTTTAAATTAAATTTGTAAAACATTTCATTTTTGCCATATAATTTCGGCAGAGCTGCCAGACAATTAATTACCACTGTGGCAATACTAATCTATTATGCAGTTTGCTCAACTCAATCGTCGCACAATATGACGCAAATGTTCAAATTTTTTTTTATATAAAGTAGTAATATTTTTATCGTTTTTAATCATAAAAAGTTCTTATAATTTTTCGTTTGTTGGTAAAAAAAAATATCATATTTTATACATTTTCGATAGCTGGAATTTTATGTCGAAATATTTAAATATCATAAATATCGGTATGTTGAAATAAAAATATCGATATATCTATATTTTTCTTACATCCCTAGTGGCTAGTGGTGGGTACTATAGTACGTTGGAGATCCATCGTTTAGGATGAGTAGAGGTGATTGGTTAATGAATTTGGAGATAATATTACCTCTGCAATTATTGGTGGTCGAACCCCAAGTTCAGTGCCATCCGTTAAAACCATCAGTGATAATTTTGGGTTGGGTAAAAGTGTTAAAAACATTACGAAGGTGTTGTTTTCATTCACTTTACCTAGTCCTACTGCAAAAATAACAAAATCAACAATTTTGAGAGCGAACTGTCCAGTCCTTATATTGTAGTTATTGTAGTCTTTGGCAATCCTCTTGTACATTCTCATTATAATAAATGAGAGGAAAAAAAAACAAGAACAACAACAACACTCTCTTTCGATCTTGTTTCGCTCTCAGTTAACATCTTATACAGAAAGAAGAGCACAATATTTTTCTGCGTATGCAATTATCAATAAATGAGAGGATAAATACAACAATAACAAAAACTCAAATTCAAGAAGCAGCAAAGCATAACCAACAAAAAGACGTACGTGATACAATATGATGATAACATTTAAACAAAAAATTTTCTTAAGTTAAATACAATAAAAGCTTCTCAAAAACCTAAAACTAATGCACACAGATATAAAAAATATTATTAGAGACAGAAAATAAGGAAACAAATATTACAGCAAAAAAGTAACTTCGTTCCTCCCGGGTTTCCCACGACACCTCTGTGACTTTTTTATTTTGTTTTAGTATCTATTGTGTTGGTTCGAACACTTTCGAACATACAGCGTTTGATCATACCATCGAACAATGGTTATGGTCTATGAGCATTTTTAAGCGAGCTAGACACGATACATCCGCATGATCCTGCATTATCATATATGTATGTATGCGTGTCATGTACACAGCATGACGAAATATCTAATCGATTTTGATATTTCGTCATGCGAGTTATTCTCTCAATTTTCTCTTTGACCATAATCGTTCTCTCTTGACCATGCTGTCTCATTTACGCCTTCACAAGGTAAGTACGTAGAGACAAATATAGGTAAGTGGTCATTTATTTGAAATTTTTGAAGTGAGCGGATGTGTGCGCTAGTCTGAAAAATTTGTGAAGTGCCGACGGCTTTTAAATTTTTATGTTTGTGAAATGCATTGAGTCATTGACATTGTCGTCTACTCAGTGAAGAAGAGAACAAATAGTGAACTTTCACTGCTCACCTTCAATCACTTCAATCCACACATACACAAATGCAGGATCATGTGAAGCAGGACCGTGTCTAGCCCACTTAATACTTAGATTTTTTGCGGCAGTGCGCTCTCTGGGCTGTCTTGTTTGTAGAGAAGAAATGCGCGACGCACATATTGTGCGACGATGTAAATTTTAACTCATTTACCAGCGTTTCTGCCGACGTTTTTGTCTGTTCTCTTTCTCTTCATTCGTTTTTTCACAATTTTTAGGCTGGTGTAGAGTGAGGATGCATGAGATTAACCGACCCATTCTCGTTGTTTTTGCGTTGATACCGCAAACAAGGAAAGCTTTTGTAATCTCGTGTTAATATCATTGCGTGATCATAGTGATCAATTTTCAATGTCGGAGAATAGTTTTTTAATAGAAAAATTATCGATTTTCAAAAATATTGTGCCATCAATTGCATACATTCGCAAATACATATAAGATAAAATTAGGCTTGTCAACTTGGTGAAAAAAAAACAAATTCAGAAAAAGATCAAAAATTTTTAAATAGTCAGAATTACTCGGAGAACCCCTAAAAAACACCTGTTTTCATGTTTGCATAATATTTTTTTTTTTTTTAATATTTAATATTAATATCCTTTCTTTTAAGTAATTGTTCTGTTTCAAAAATGAAAACGAACATTACAAAATTTACGTTGTCTCTACGTCCCCAAGAGCACACACCTACGCATACAAACATAAATGAAAACGAATGAAAAATGTAAAAGCAAGTCAGAGTTACCAAAGAAGAATCGACAATAATTCCCCCAACAAAAACCCTGAGTGTAAAACATGACTATGAAAAATCGAATGAAATGATCGAACGTTCGATTGTGTGTTCGAACACTTTCGAACATAAAACGTTTGATCATACCATCGAACAATGGTTAATATTTGTGAAAAATAAAATGAAATGATCACGCGTTCAGGTCGATCATTTGTGTGTACAAATGTTTGTGTATGTTTCGTTTGTTTCAACACAAACACAGCGTGTCGGATGCTTTTTGCTGTATGGAAATATATCTAAGAATTTTTTTTAATGTTTTTAAATATTTTTCTATTTTTTTAGAATAATCGCTATTTACTGTAATTATCTACTAACTAAATCGGTTGACAATTACGGGCGCTAGAGGGAAACATACACTTTTTCCAACAGATTTCAAACATTTCAATTTGTCAATTTATTCAAACCACAAGGTTTCTTATTAAATACAAATTAAACAAAAGATGTTAAAATATATCAAAAGAATAAAAGAAACGATAGTATAACAACAACAAAATTATGTTCCAGCCAGAAATGGCATTGCTTAATTATTTGACATTCATTATTTTTTTGTTTTTGTTAATAAAAATAATCATGTCTAGATGCTTAAACTATATTTACACTGCCTGACTATTTTGTCAGTCACCGCTGCAAACATAACTTATCATGACCAACATATGATTCTTTGTTGTTTGGTTTTTGTATTTGTTGGTTATGTTAAGGTAGGTTTGCACCGGTGAGTGACAAAATTATCATACAGTGTAGTGCCTTTAATAATGTATCAAATCCGAAATTGTTATGTAAAGTATTGCCTTCCAATAATCTGGTTTGCTACGTTTTCTCATATATTATGAACTTAGCAGACTTGTCATCCGTAGACTTACACGTATAGATTTATTAAAAAAGTTCCAGATTATAGCTTTTAACTTACCTATCTTGTCCGGATTTTTCTTGTTTTTTTTTTCTCAGTGAAGGGAAAGTTGTAAAAAACATCGATGATCGAAATAAATTTACAAACATGGATGTATCGATGTTTCGTCCAGCACTAATTCGAAAGCAATTCAATTCAGCACCGCTTCTTTTGAATGAGAACATGGAACATTCTCTTAGCTACATTCAGCCATTGGAATTCATTTGAATGAATTCGAATGTCAAATTCATTCATTTGAGCTTGAATACCAAAAATGCCCTTTTGAATGAACTCATACAGATGACTAATATGTATGCTCATTTACACTATTCTCACTGAAATTTCAATTATGGATATGAACGCAAACACTCATTCAAATACACATTTGACATGACACTACATTTACTTCAATTACGTATGTATGTTTTGTTATGCCTGATTCACATTACTTAAAAATTGCTGCTTTTTCAGCAAAAGTTCACACAGAGGTTTAATTTGAAAAAACAGCTATTTTTTGTTTTGGTTGTACATACAAATGGAACGTTGTGGCTAATTGTGATGATTAAATTGCACATTTTGTGAAAAATACATGATTAAGAGCAATTCGCAGTGTATGCAAATAATTCTTGCAGCTTCCTTTTTCATTCCTGCTACTTATTTTATTAATATTTGAAAACAAAATTACAATTTAAAATTTTCTTCAAATTGTTTTGTGCAATTATCAACTGTTTTAAGTCGAGAATGCCGCGAACTTGGGCAAAAACTTGGTAGCACTACTCGAAGTTCGCCAGCCCGTGCTGCTGAAATTTTTGGGGGTAACGTCATATCTCCGCCGCTCTACAAATGACATATCTCCGAGCGGAGTTATGTCGTTTTAAAACGTCGTAATATATCCGCGCGGAAATATGTCGTTTGAAAACGCCATAACTCCACCAGAAAAAAGGGACATAGCTCCGCCGGTAAAATGTACTGGGCGGAGATATGTCACAGTGCCAATTTTTGTTTCAAAGCAACTCTGAAATTCGGTCATTTGCCTTTTATTGTTGTAAAAAGTTATCAACGAGGTGTTCAATTGTCTCTGGTTTATCGGCGAAGGCAAGTGACTTTACATAACCACAAAAAACATAATCCAATAGGTATTAAATAACACGTATTGGTGGCCAATTCACGTCTATTCTTCGAGAAATTACTCGATTATTAAACTTTATTATTAAGTTTTTAATAATGAAAACACGTTTTCTCTCCATTTTAACTAACCGGAAGCTATCGAATGAAATGACAAACCAAACTAAACAAAAAGCTATCTGATTGAATACCAGGCTTGCCAACTTAGGGGTATTTTAAGAAGACAGAATCAGAAGAAAACGCAATTATATTTAAAATTATAAATAATTTATAAATAAAGAGTATTACAAAAAGTAAATAAGTTTATTTTTAAGGGGCTTTTCCCAGTAATTGTGACTATTTATAATTTTTTTTCTGAATATGACTTTTAAAAATACCCCTAAGTTGGCAAGCCTGTTGCATACAAATTTTCACATTTTCGAAGATTCAAATTTGTCTTTAATTCAATTAATTGATTTGTTAAAATTAACTGCATTTGTTGGCAATGAAGCTGAGTTTTAATTTTATTTCAAACATGCATAGAAAGTGATAAGTTCAATAAACAATTTTAATAAACTCTTGGCATGTATGCAACGTTTGTTGAGAAGGGAAGTTTCTTCTTTTCGTTTGGTTTTTGTATAGTAAGGGTTGTGAATGGGAGTGAGCAGAGTCAAAATACTTGCTTGGCATCTGTGGCTGAGTGTAAATACTAGCAAGAGGATGTAAAGAAAAATAAACGATAACTGTTACCCCAAATTCGATACTTTTCAGACGCCCCTAAAATAACCAGTATTCAATCAGTAGTTCGCTCGAACATCAATGTTCGAAAAATGAAATCATCGCGTTTTCTATCACACCTGGAGTTTTTTGGGCGAATTGAAAACTTCCGACATCAAAAACGTCGGTGTTTTCTATCCCATACCCGATACTGTTATTTGCCAAAAAATAATTTATATAACCATTTAGTAATATGTTGTAGTTACAAGTAAAGAAGCAAGTTAAACTATGTACAAACAATACCAAGTCAATTCGGATCAACTATGTATACAGAGTTTTGATTCCACCGAAAAAATCTAGAGGCGTCACAGAAGACCTTGAGATTTAATTTTTCTCTCTTTGATGTTCGAATAACAGCTGATCGAAATGTGTGTGCGATTTTTGTGATTGCCAAACATGTAAACGAACAAGCAACTTGCAAATAAGGCGCGTAAATTAAAATAAAAGTGAAACCAAAAGAAAGATAAAACATGCCACTTGGTGGGGTTTTTTCTTTGGAAAAGGGAGCGCGAAGGCGACTTAGATGCTTATCAAACCTTTTGTCAATTTCAGATACAAGGTAAGAATTATGTGATATTTGTTCGTTACAATTGTATTTACAATATTTTAGTTATATGTTTCCTACAAAATTACTGTATGGACAAATCTACGTTCATAATGATTATGAACATAATAAAGGAAGATATTGAAAAAATCAAAGAGGAAGCCAACACAACCGGTGTGCCGAAATCCCAGTCAAGCATTCGTAATGAATTAAACAAATCACTAATTTATGTTTAATTAAATTACTAATAGTATTCACTATGAAAATGCATTTCGTCAGATAAATAAAAACAAATTTGAATTATCAGTTTTTTAGAACATTATTTAACAAAAAAAAATAGAAATTTAATTTTATTCTATTTTGTTGAGGAAACTTCTCATTATTTCTGTGAATTTCTTCCGCTCCTCCAATGTTTCCTTCATTATATCTATTAATAATGTGCTTTGTCTGTTGTTCAAGCAACTCCTTCACAACGTCTTTTAGTGTTGCGTTTTCTTCGGCGACGAGGGTATTAATACTTTTATTTAGATGCGAATGCGAAGTTGATGGTTGCTGTTATTTTCCCCCAAGTTTACGTCTCTTTGGAGGATTTGAATACTCAATGCATTCGAATGCTGCAAGAGAATATAAAGTTATAGTAATAATTGTTTACTTTTATTACACTTACCAAAATCTTTGTTTACCATTTGTAAATTGTTTTCCATATCACCACTGATTATAGACAACCCACACTAAACTCCTCCTTGCACACCATTCACCGCTGCGTATAAATTGGTCAGCACAGCAATCTGGTCCTCCGTTGCTTTGATGGTTTCCATTTTGAATGGACCTCCACCAGTGGCCCTACTTTAAATTTTGTTCGCGGCTATTTTTTTTGCGTATATTTATCTTTCAGTCTTACCACTCCTGTGCAATTTGTTTAAGTATATATATTATAATATTATTTTTTTAATACGTTTGTACTTTGCGCCATTCATCTACAGTCTTAATTGGTGGACCAACGGAATTATCATATGAAATGTTTAACCAACAACTTTTTGTGCTTTTTTGTTTTGGGGTGTCACAGAAATCGCTTTCTCCTCAATTCCAACCCAATTACAATTCTGCGTTTAATAAAAATCTCTTTTGGCAGATTATCTGAAGTTATTAAAGAAAAAAAATACCAACAATTGCGGATTATTCTTTCCTGCTTCTGATGAATCTGTTTACTTATACATCTGACAGCTATTAAGAAAGTTTTGTCTTTTATCAAAGATACTATCAGGGTCTTAATCATGGGAGATTTTAATCTTCCAAATATTTGTTGGACAGCCTCGGATAATTGTAACTCTGTAATATCATCAGTAAGCTGTGAGTTTGGCGATTCATTGCTGGATCTTTCCTTTCAGCAAGTAAACTACATAGCTAATAACATTAACCGAATTTTAGATTTGGTCTTTACCGACAGCACAAATGATGTCCAATTTGTCTTTAATTCAATTAATTTATTTGTCGAAATAAACTGTATTTATTGGTAACGAAGCTGTGATGTTTTAATTTTTTTTTTTTTTTACATGCGTGTAAAGTTAAAGTTATTAGTTTAATGAGAAGTTTTAATAACCTCATTGGTGAAAGTTGGCATGTTTTCAATGTGTTAAGGTTGCTCTACACTTTTTTTTTCGATTGGTTTTTATAAAGTGAGGAATGTGAATGGGAGTGAGCAGTGTCCAAATATTTGCTTGGCATGTGTGGCTGAGTGTAAATAGTAGCAAGAGGCTTTAAAGAAAAATCAACGATAAATTCCGCCATAAACTCGATACGTGTAAGACGCCCCTAAAATGAACAATATTCAATCAGCTGTTCGTTCGAACATCAAAGTTCGATGGGTGTACGGCTAATGACACCGTGAATTTTGTAAAAAAGAATTATTTTTTTTAACACACACTAAAAATAATTGGCAATAAAACGAAACATTTTTTGAAAAATAAATTCATATACGGAAATTATATGAAAATCTACTACAGAATAGCTCGATCTAAGAACACACATTTTGCATGTGTTTATTAAAAATGTTGGGAAAACCCAAACCTCGGATTAGAAACCGGTTCTTAACACATAAGGCTAACAATAACTCAGAAATTCAGTAACGAACGTATAATATAAGCTTGGTACTGATTTTTAATCAATCACAATTTCAAAAGTAAAAAAATTAAACAACGCTTATCTTATCCTGTAATGCATGATCGTGTCCACAGCGCTTAACAAGCAAAAAGTATAATTATTTTACATTTTAATGGCACTTGAAAGTGATCTTGATCATGATACAATAATACAAAGTAGTGCCAATTTGGCCTGCTACGCTCTCAAAATTTGCTCACTCTCAATTTTGATTTCATAAGGATATCAGTGTACTAAAACACTGAAAAACAAGCATTTAGTGTTGAACATAACGTGAAAATGCATGGAGACTTGATCATCAAATAGTGATTACCCAATGCAAGACACACACACATTTTTTTAAAATAACAAATTAATAAACAAAACAGCAACTTTTCTATTTTTCATACAAATTTCAGTCAGTTAAATATTCACATCACATATATAAACATCTATCCTATCTACACTATCATATAGTGTTGTGCAGCGACAAAAAAAATTGGCGTCACCTCTATTTCTTACAACATGCATCTTGATATTCCTAACGCCGAGAGAGAACTGCAGCAAATTTTTTCCGAAATACACAAATAATGGCCAAGGCCGAAACAATTGAGATTCTGCCAATGACACCGAGTCACGAAGCAGTTCAAGGTCTACAAAAAATGGTGTACTGAATTAAATTATCTGAAATGAAAAAACCAAATTTTATTGATTACTCTATCAGAATATACTACAAATTTTGTGTATTCTCTAAATAGTTGTAAGTGCATCTTCGATAGATGTTATTTAATTATCCCATGTGTTGCAAATTGCTTTCTAAATATTGGTAACATTGAACTGGTGAATAAGAAAGAAAGCGTTATTAAGTCCTTTGTGATGAACAATTAGATAGATTGACAATCAAATAATAAACTTTTCAAACTTTTTTATGTTGACTCCATAAATGGACCCAAATATCTATCTATCCTTTATACACACATTTTAGCTATCACCGACCAATAATCGCCTATATAAAAGAAAATGAAAAGTAATAAAGTTTTCTATACACACGAAACATTCTTTAATTCATTTATTGTCATTCATAGGCAACGTGTTTCACATCAAAGGCTCGTGAGTGTTACGCACACTCACTTTTTCTTTTTTATTGCTGTATTGTAATTATTGATAACTGAGTACGCACGAGAGTAGACTTGAGCGTGAATGCATTCAAAACGGCTTTTGAAACATTCACTTTAAAATGTGTTTGAGTTTTTTCTCATTCATTTGTAGTGGATGTGAATGTGTGTTATGTTTCATTTCTGAAATATGAATGTCATTCACATTCATATGCTCCTATCTACACAGATTACGAATGAAACTGATTGTTGGTACGAGTGAATTTGGAACATGGAATTTTTTGTACATTTTACAACTGTATATTATATGTGATCACGTCGCCCACCCTCATTCTACAAACGCTAAACGAAATGAAATAACAACGAAAAAAGACAAAGAGAAACGTCGGTAAAACCCATTGCAACGGTTCAGCTTCCCCACATTGTCTCACTTCCCTTATCCACAAGGATAAATTCGACTAATAAAACACAAAAGAAGACAAAAAAAAAGTCGGCGTAGCTGATCGACAATTGTGTTGTCTGACGGTACTGCCTCGCTTCCCTTATTCAGAAGCAAAACTTGTACTACACCTCACACAACTATGACAGTGAATTTCCAATAATTTTTTCCACATTCACTGTTTCATTTCGTGTGTTTCGCAACACTCATTCAATCCATTTCAAACTGAATGTGTCAAACACTCACCCATTTCTTCTCTCACACAACATGACCAACATTCAAATTTCGTCGTCTACATTAAATTTCTGTAGATTTATGAATTAGAACTTTTGTTGGCAATGTGAATGAGCGATTGCTCATGTCTACACGAGAGCATTGCCAAAGACCAACTCTCTGTTTTTTGGTTGTTTTGATTTGTCGATAAGAGAAGTGGGAGGGTCGCGGGGTAGTCGTGTAACAAAAACAACAATCTGTTCTGTCGAAGTTATTCTTTTTCTTATTTCACGCATTTTGTTTGTTTTGTCGTTTGTTGAGGTTAATATCAGTTGACATTAATAGACAGAGCCACCAAAAAATTTCTTTTGTTGGTCTGGAAAAAATACCTAATCTTCCGAAAAAAAAAACATCATTCAAAGAACTTTTAGCGATTCTCGCACATATTGGCAGTTCCTTAATATCCAGGGCATATTTTCTAAATTTCTCCACATTAATTTTGTACCCTGAAGATAAGCTTGCAATAATGTGGCACACATTTTAATTAAATTTTTATCAAGTACAGTTATTTCAGCAGACAAACCAGCGTTATTGAAAAATTCTCGTGAAGTATTTCCATCATTAGAAGACCCACTCCCACCAGTTTTTGGTTTATCGACTATAAACCCCATTTTGACTCCAATTTCAGATTGAAAATTTCTTTTTCTTGTCAGAAATTGATCTTTTTCTACAAACCTTACTTGCCACACTTTCAGCTCAAGCCTATACGATACATGCAAAAAGTATTCGAGAAATCTAATGTATGCGTGCAGAGGTGACAATCCAAATTGGAAGTAGTCTTTTTGAATTTCTTTTTGCAAACATTCTTCAATATTGTTCATTTCTGTTGGCTTCGCATTGCATATACGAAATAACATTTGTCGGAAGAAGTGTGGGTTAAGGCGTTACATACCTTTCCATCCAACATTGTTAGTTGCAGACTATGTTCAATGTCTATTTTTGGAGCTGCCTTGAATCGAGTGGGGTTTATCATGTCAATTTTATTTTTTATGTACATCTGTTACTGCCTTCCAAGTTACTATTCTCCACTTTCTGTTTGTACTCGCTATGTCCCGAACTACCATCAAAACCCCATTTTGTGAGACCATTTACAGACTCCTCCAATAATTCGTTGATTACTTCCCTCTGTAGCTCCAATATTTGCGTAATAATATGGTCTAATAAACTTTGCAGCTCAATGAAATAAATAGCTGGATAAAAAATCATTATAAATTTTACTGTTTACAAAGCTTCTTATTAGCATATATTGATGTTTTGTTAAATTTTCTTCCACCATAAGCGATATTACATCATTTATGTTTGCTGTCAAAATTGGTGGATTCGCTTGTAGGGCAGCGAAACGCAAATCTTCAGCTGCGGACACATCAATTTCTGCTAGTTCAGCTATTTATGGTCGTTCAGTTCTCTTTGAACACTCTGCGAAATTAGCTCCAGGACGTCCACGACCCTCTTTCGAGTCAGATGAAGAATTTAATAAAATCGATTCTTTTTGTTCTAGCCAATTAGTATAGGTTTGCAAAACAACTACTTTTGTGCGATTGCATTTTTGTCAGAATTCGGAAATTTTTTTGCGAACGTAATTTATGGATTGTTCTAATTCCTTTGTATCACAGTAAAGCATTTATCTTCAATATCGTTTTGCAGGATATCGCATATTTTTCTAGATTTTTCAAAATTTGTTCCACTTTGTGAGCACCAAATATTGAAAATATACATGCGTGTAAATTCGCTTTGATAAGTTGTTCCTATCACAAAAACAATATATAGAAAGTAAAAATATCAAAAACACATTGAAGAAGTAGTACTAGTACATCCCACTTCTAAAACATAACAGCAACACAAAACAAAATAAACAAAACAACAACACCGCATAAAAATGCATAGCTGCACAGCAGAAAACGGTACGAAAACCAACGAAACCGCTTTAGTCTGTGGGTGATAAAGCAACTTCTGGCAGTTTCGGGCAGCTGAAATTTCATTACAGGAACTAGGGGCTATCATAATTGAAAACTTAGCTAAAATTGAATTATATGGACTAATGAATACTGACAAAGGAACTGGTAAAACATTAATTTTAAGTTAAGAACATTTAAATTATTTACAAATAAACTAATGTCTTTGTTTGCAATATTCATTTTGAATAATTGCAATTAATACTGTTCTTATATTTTTTAATTTTTCAAAGTTGCACTTCACTTTTAAGCTGCTTCACTCTGCAAGATTCTAATTATATTCTCTATCTTTTGAAGCAATTCTTAAAGAGTACGGTAAAAACAAAAAGAACTTTGCCCTATTTGGTATAAAAATTTTTATTTTTTTATTTTTGGTCGATGGCAGCGACCACTGTGCACTGTCAGCATTCTCTGTGTAGTGAGCATAGGCGAATTCAGTGGGTGGCAACAAAAAGCAAGAGTTTAATATGGTGCCGCTATAATTACGTTGGTTTTATTTTGTATACTGTGGAGCCTTCATCATACTTCATAATTTCAGAGGAATCAAATTATCGTAATCTGGAGAGTAATAATACTGAGGAAATGCATATCCATGAAGATATTACGTCAAAAATGAATCCTACTGATGTCTTGATCATTTTCTGTAGGAAGCATAAAACAATCCTATCTCTGTTGAATATGTAATTTTCAATATAACAAATCAATTTCCTACTATTATTGTTGTACATTAATTTTGTTTATCTCAAATATGTGAACCCTTACCCTTTTTAACACCCTAACCGAATTCAATCGTAGATCCGCCCCTGGCAATGAGTACAGTGTGTATCTAGTCTGTACATATAGTATTCGTATACAGTGACAGACACTACACACATTATTTGTTTGCAGTGACTGAACTACACATAGTATTCGTGTGGAACACTACGCATAGTATTTGTTTAGAGCGGATATAATAGAAAGTATAATAGTACTTTTATGTATTCTATATTCATTGGTGATGATGATATAGAATATAAAAAATATAGAGTACCAGTATAGGTTATGCACTGAAGTGAAGTAATACGAATGAATTGACAATCTCTAATACTTATCTACCTAATCAACATCTTTTTCCAATAGATATTTTAATGGTCACCTTAATGGACTCATATCCACTTAACTTTCAATATTTCCGAAGATCCGTTCTTAATGTGTATACTCATGACGTTCCACTTTCTTATCACTTTGTTATCCCTATATTTACTGATGACTCTGAAATATATAATACATGCACTAAATTTAATGATTTTAAAAATAAACTCGTAATTGCCCTATTCAACGCTATTCTTCGAATTGGATACTTTACATCACATTGGAAGAAATTTGTTATCATAATGGTTCCAAAGCCCGGGAACTATAGGATATGTGTTTCTTTATACAGACCAATAAGTCTGCTTTCGTGTCTCTCTAAACTGTTTAAGAAGGTTCTTATTTTCAAACTTAACCACTACTGACAAACCTCATCAGCTTGGATTTGATCGAACCATGGAACGAATGACCAATTCAAATTGAATCACTACACGAATACGAGAATATTTATCAACAGTATTGCTCGATGTAGCACAAGCTTTTAATCGAGTAAGGCAAAAAGGGTTGATTTACAAAATAAAATGTATGCTACCTGAAAATCGTATCAAATCGATTGTGTTATAATAATTTCATAACAAACGAAAATATACGGGTATGTGATAGAAAATACCGACGTTTTCGATATCAGGCGTTTTCAATTTCGCACAAAAAACCTAGGTGTGATAGAAAACGCGATGATTTCATTTTTCGAACATTGATGTTCGAACGAACTGCTGATTGAATACTGGTTATTTTAGGGGCGTCTGAAACGTATCGAATTTGGGGTGAGAGTTATCGTTTATTTTTCTTTAGATCCTCTTGCTAGTATTTACACTCAGCCACAGATGCCAAGCAAATATTTTGACTCTGCTCACTCCCATTCACATCCCTCACACTACAAAAACCAAACGAAAAAAAAACTTCAACTTTCCTTTAATAACTTGAGATAAGAGAGAATTTAACCAAATCGCCTGTAAAAAATTAGGCGATTTCAAAAACGTCAAAAGCGGTTCCATCAAACCGTGAAATGGAATTGGATTGGAATTGAGACGCAAGCGGTTCCCAGCACACACCGGATAAGAAAAGCAAGCATTCGCAAGGCGGTGTACTATGGCCAACTCAATACGTTTTAATCACTGCTTATATTCCAACAAGTTCTTGAATTGTCATATTTTGCCGATAACACTGCCACAGATATGGATAATCATCTTACAATCATCTAAGAGTGGTTATCTTAAGAATTCAAGTTTATGAGGGGAAATGTAAGCACGTTATATTTACACTGAATCGTCGGACATGTTCTCCAGTAACCTTAAATCGAGATACAATTCCAGGAGGTAACTTATCTTGGTGGGATAGACATCTCAACTGGCGGAAATATATAGAAGCTAAAAAACACATAAATGAAACTGAGAGCATAAAGCCTTCACTGGCTAATTAACTCTAGATATGATCTAAGGCTTGAATACAAGGTATTGCTGTTATTGAACTGATTTCGACATATGGTTCCGAATTATGGGCTACAAGCACGAGTAACATTGATATTATACAAAAAACTTAATCCAAGAACTTTAGAATAAGCGCAGACGCTTCATGTATATCAGGAACGAAGATATTCACAAAGACCTGCAAGTACTGGCAGCAAAAGAAAAATGTTTTAAGCATTAACGTAATTATATGAACAAACTTGCTCGACACGTTAATCCTCTAGACAGAGCTCTTGTCCGTACAAGAGACTCATTTCTACTGATTCGTAATGATTGCCCTGCCCTTTCGCTTATTAAAAGGCTCGTACTGTTAAGTGAACCCCTTCCTTTTTATTACAGGAAGTAGCTTAAGTTTTATTAAAGCTGCGAATTTTCCTTAATAATTGCTTTTCTCAAATTTTTTAATCTCCTGTTAACTATATTTTATCAAGTTAGTATGTTAAGAACAATTTTAATTTCATGATATTTAATAAAGAAATAATCTATTTATTTCTCAAATTTTAATATTTTTTTTCTTTTTTTCTTTTTTTCTTTTTTAGTTAATAAATATAAAGCAAATTTTTTAATGACAAAAATTGTCTAAAATACAAAAAAAAAAAAAAAAAATAAGGAACAAAATTTTAAGATAACATATTAATAAACATAAGAATAAAAAATAACAATAATAAGTAAAAAGTGAGAAAAAAATACTGGTCATAGTTGAGATCGTCAGCTTTATAATGTCTCCGAAGCCCATGGGCAATGTATTCCGACGGCAAAGCGAGTTAACATCACAAAATTTCAAAAGATGTATAACAAAAACAATGAAATGTAGTTGGCAACGTTTTCATTGCGATGAAGTCTATTATAACGACAGCATAAAGAGTAAGCGACAAAAACAAATTCTCGCTGTATCTGCATCTACGATAAAAATAACAATAACACCATCAGAAACATACTACCATGGACAAAATATGGATACACAAAAACAAGAATTACACAAACAACAAAACAAATTACGTTCTTTATACCATTGGCATCAATTGAGTTTCTTAGCAAGTTTGTTCACCATCGTCATTTTGAATAATTTTGGTTATATTATCACATCCACTGAAGCAAGTGCCCAACGAGGAAATGCACGCGTAATACCGATACTAACAGGTGAGTGATTTTTCTTGAATAATTAGGTCTGTATAACTGTGTGTGTGGTATGTGTGTGTGTGCGTTGAGGATTTGGTTATCATTGAAAAATTTAATTAGAATTCATAGCTGACCATCTAGTCAATCCCTTACATACTAATAAAAAACTCATACACCAATATGGAAATTACTTATTAGTTATTGTTTTGTTCTTCACTCATAAATCGCAGCACAAATGCACTTCTTCGATTGTCGTAAATGTAATCGTTTCTCTATAGTATAAGAATATCCACACTGTTCTAAATGGAGTTTATAAATATCTTTTACATAGAATGCAGCAAAAATCAGAATTGAGTTGTAACACTTTAGTTAAACATGTGCGATATGTTTTATGTGTGGCACAGACCTGAACCGATTCCTCATCCACTTTAAGATTAATAGTGACCCCAACATTTTAAATTTGTCGAATGGTCGTGGAGGGTCGAGACGCCTCAGTAGAAAAAAACAAATTTATTTTATTTATTAACTAATTTATTTATATAGAACTAAGATTATAATTATAAATGAGCCAAAGAGCAAAATTTAAAAATACATTTAATTAAGGAAATATTATAGGACATTTATTATTAACAAATTAAAAAAAAAATACCCACGAGTCATATTAATGTGAAGTGTGTTCCTGTTTTGCGTTAACCAATTTATCCCAACGCGGAACCGTTTTTAAAATCGTTTTCTAAATTTAGGCGATTTCTCTGTTTGCTTTTTTTTTTGAGTCATTGATGAAGTAGGATGTGGTAAATGGGATCAAACATCTTCTGTTGTTAATTTTGGGTATTCTGATTTTCTTTTCAACCAAAAGGTATCCAAATTCTGCAAGATTATTTCCATACCAGGTGCATATGCTTTGATGTTTATTTCAGACCCCACTTCTTCAATAAAAGGTTGAATTGATGTAATTTAATCGAAAACTCTTGTCAGTACATAATTTGCCTTTCGATAACCACCTAACCTCTGTGTTGGTGTAATGAACCCATATCTTCACAAATGATTCGAAATAATCATGTCTTTAACGATTTTCCTTTAATAGAATTTACTATTTATTTATTGTAAACTAGAAGACTTAATTCTAATTACAATATGTATAAGCTGAATCAACTAAGGCCTTGAGCTAAAATAGAATTTACTAATATATATTCTTGATCAGCGCGGCTAGACGAGTTGATCTAGCCATGTCCGTCTGTCCGTCTGTTTGTATGCAAACTAGTCCCTCCGTTTCTGAGCTAGAGAGCTGACATTGCACGGAGCTTTCTTTTTACCATAAGCAGGACATTTGTTGGAATCAGCCCCCCGTACAAACCGGAATCCAAATGAAAGTTCTTATTAGAAAAACTATTATTTTGTTTTTGGAAGATCGACTTGATGTTTGAACACTATAAGTGTCTGACCCATATCCACCAACCTTATAAATTTCAAGACCCTCGGACCACGTGAAGTGTATACCAACTTCGGCATATCCAATGTTAGTCTTTTTTATATGTTTTTTTTTTTCATTTTTTTAAATATTTTTTGGATTTCCGTTTGTTATACGGGAGAATTCTTATTGAGCTGAGCCTAATTTCGATTTTTTGGACTTGATTTTGCAGCCTTAGCTACCCATAGGAATATGAGCATATTGCATTGGTATAACATTTCGCAAGGAATGTGTATGAACGAGTGAACTTATGATACAAAAAATAGCATTAAATTGCGCTGAGCTTATTAAGACTTCCTGATTAGATGTTTTGAATAAAAATAAAAGTGCAGAATAAGCAAAAGAAAATCGTTATGCTGCTGTGTTGAGTACAATTTTATTGGTGTAGGTTAAAACAAGAATGAAGAAACAAATAACCAGTGAAAAGAAGATTAACTTTGGCTATGCTGAAGTTGTAATACTCTTCACGCACCTTTTCTATTTTGTGATTATAGTTCTAAGTTCATGTTTTATATGGGAGGAACCCCTCCTAGTAATCTGAGGGTCTTAAAATTTAAATAGTTTGTGTATATGGATCAGATAGCTCCAGTGTCCACATTTCAGTTCCATGGTACAAAACAAAAGTTTCTATTAAGAAAATGAAAATGGATCTGAGATTATATGGGAGCTACTCTTCCTAGTAGTCCGAGGGTCTTGAAATGTACATGGCTAGTTGTTGTTGTTGTAACAGCTGCAAGTAGTGGTATGCATGCAATTAGTAAGGAAAGGGAAAGGTAAAGGAAACGGAAATTTGTGTGCAGTAGAAGGAACAAAAGAAAAAATTGAAAAATAAAAGAATTAATATTTAACATTACGTTACTTAATTAACTTTGAAAAGAAATGGATTGAGTTCTTAACCTACATATCAAGCCCTAAAAAGGAATCGGTCGAAGCCATAAGTCAATAGGAGTCAGCTGTGTCGATTTTATGGTTGGTGGAAACTTATGGTGTTCAAATTTCAAGTCGTTAATACAAAAACAAAAAAGTTTTTCTAAGAACATGCATTTGGATTTAGGCTTTGTATGGGGGGTACATACATACAGATAGACAGACGCGCTGATCCAGACTATATATAGTTTATGGGGTCTCCGATGTCTCTTTCTGTGCGTTACAAACTTCATGACAAAACTTATATGTAATACTGCGTGAAGAGTATAAAAATCTCAGACGTGTCATGAGACACCAGAAATACTTTTTTCTGCTGAAATTCAATTTGTTTCTTTTTTTTCTCTCATGATATTCTTGATATCTTTATGCATTGGTTTTAGGTTTTTAAAAGTTTTTATTTAACTTGCTTACGATTTTAATTTGTTAGCAAAATCTTGCAAAATAAAATGCAAACTTTGGCTATGCCGAAATTGTAATACTTTTCACGTACATTTTGCATCTTCTGATTATTGCTCTAAATTCATGTTTTCTGTGGCAGGTGCTCCCAACAAACAAACTTAAAATACTATTCACTGCGTAAAGAGTACAAATATCTATCTACTCATTGCCTTCGAGTGAATATTAATAGTTGTTTTCCGTGGTTTTGCATTTAAATCATTTCATCCTCTACAAACATCAAAAGAAAATGAAACAAGTTGTTTCAAACAACTACGAATACGCGGAAGAGGACAAAGAAAAACGTTGGCAGAGAAAATTTTGTTACCTTGTCAACAAACAAAAGTCGCGTGAGAGAGCGTTGCCGCAGAATTGCCTCATGTAGAACCTGACTTAAACGGGATTTACACAGCACGACACAGTCTGACTCTGTTGCTAAGGGATGCGAGGTGGGTTCAAAGGTCACGAAAAACAATTTTTTTTTAAATATCTCGGCAACGATCACTTTTATCGATAAAATAGTCAATATCAGTTTCTAAAATTCGAAGACGTTCTTCTGCTTCACTAAGTTTTCTATTGTCATACCATGATTTATTTAAAAAAAAATATTGTGTGTTGGTGAAACAAATAATAGTTAAAGTTATACTTTTAGTTGTATTAATTTTTTTTTTTTTACCATATTTTAGAACTAGTTTACTTTTAATAGTTTTGTCATCTGGAACGTAATTCCCCTGCACACATCTTTTAATTCGTTTAAAGTGAACTGACATTCATCATTGTTCGCAATAAATGAATATACTTCTTCCATCGCTAATAAAACAATCACAATGATAACGAGCCTCCGCAGCGACGAGATCGTGTTCGTAAATAATCCGTCGTGTAACTGCCTTAGCTGCGTCATCGTCACGCTTTTCTGCTATATCAAGAATGAAGCTCTTAAAAGAAAGTGTCGATACATAATGGATCCTACGGCGAATATTTACCCATTCTTTCTTTTCTTTTTCCTCATTCGCTTTTTCACCGCAAAAAATACAAAGATTTTTATATAAAAAGCATGGTTCACTGGAACGCATTCTGCTGTGAGGCGGATTTATAGATGCTGATGTGCTGGCTTCATTTTGTTTTTTAAATGTCAATATGCAATATGCTTTCCGGCACTGCACATGAATTACCATTGAACTAACGTTTTTAAAATACACATCCATCATTTCATTCAATACTTGACTGTCTTAACGTGTCAAGTCCTCGTTCCACAACAACAGTTTTACCTTCCAGCAAAGATTAACCACAAATGAAACATACTTCTGCCATTTTTTAGAATTTTTTTTTAATTTGCACAAAAAAAGTTGTATAAAAATATTAAGTAAGCACGTCCGTTCACAAGAAAACCACTTAATACTGACAAAAAGGTGTTGAGCAGATGCAGAAATGACAGACTGTTAAAAGGGGACTCCCCAAGTTTAATATTTCCGTAATAAGTCAGTGTGGAGAAATACTTGCAATAGTGAAGTTTAACATGCCTTACAGGCGAGCATATTGTACTTTTCAACTTTTTGAATCGAATTTACTTGAGAACCATAAGTCTTACGAAAAAAAGTAATATAATTTTAATCAATTGCCAATATCACCATCTTTGGATAGCGATACTTTGAATGTGGTTTCACCACCTGTCTTGTCGGTAGTGGCCCCTCGGAAAAATATTTTTCTATCTAGACTTTCTTATGATACTACCTGTGACGATATTAATAGGTTAATTGCTTCCAAGACCAATGTGAAGGTTAGTGTGCAAAAATTCATTCTTTCACAACCAACGAATATTTCGTCATTTAAGATTAGCATGCCTTCCGAAGCGTTCGACGAAGTTTGTAATCCGAATTTCTGGCCTCCAAATATGGTTGTTCATGAATTTAAACAGAAGAAAAGGAATAGACCTAGTACTGTTACGCTTCCAGTGTATACTAGTTCATCTTCGGCTCCAAGCTCGGATCCAAAAAACTAGCTTCCTGCCTTCAGCATATCTCTATAATATATCAAAATGTTAGAGGTTTATTGTCCAAGCTTAATAATTTGTATGGGGATAGTTTCTCTTCCGATCAGAATTTGTTGATCTTAACTGTTCAGCCAATATTGAGTTTATTTGTGTGAGGTTATATTTGCCTCATGAATCTGTTTAAATATCGTGTTCTTATATTCCTCCTAATTCCAATTTGGAAACTTCTATGAGTCATGCTAGAGCCATTAACTCTGTCAATAACATTCTTTGGGATCATGATTCTTTTATCGTGCTAGGAGATTTTAATCTCCCTTTGGTTTGTGGTCCTTTTTTGGTATTTTGAATTACATAGTTCCTTCAGCACAACATGACTTCTTGGATACACTGTCTGAAAATTCTTTGTTTCAATTGAACTCTGTAGTAAATCATTGCAATAGAGTACTTGGTCTTGTGATTCCGCTGGTACTTTTGTTTAATTTTTTCTATGAAGTGATATACAATATTTTTGATGCCTATAACGCTGTTTCGAAAGTGTCATATAAACCACCTTGGTTTACAAGAAGAATTTCTAATCTGAAGAACATTAAGTGAGGCTATATAAATAATTTAAGAGTTCTGGCTCTTCTATTGCTTTTGCTAACTTTTGTGTGGCCCGGGCTAATTTTCTTTCATTAAATAACCTTTGCTATAATAACTATTTCTCACGTTGTAGACTGCAATTTTCACGTGACCCTAAGCACTGTGCTGAGTCTCTGTGTAAGCAGCTTTTGAAACTTTTCGCTTTATCACTTTAGAGCGCATCTTTCCCTCCTATCTGCAAGAAATCCTTTATTATTCCCCTACACAAAAAGATAACAAAGCTGACATATCCAATTACAGGGGTTTTGCTTAACTTTCTGCAATCCCAAAATTGTTTGAAAAAATGCTCACTTCAACCTTTTATCACTTTTGTAAAACAACTATTTCTCCGTGTCAACACAGTTTTATGAAAAAGCGGTCTTCAACTACAAACTTGCTTGAGTTTACATCTTTGTAAATCTTGATTTTAGGGACAAACGTCAAACTGATGTTATTTACACTGACTTCAGTAAAGCGTTTGATTCTGTTAATCATGATCTGCTTGTAAATAAACTTGATCTTTTAGGTTCTCCACAACGTCTTCTTTGATGTATTGCATCTTATTTAAGAAATAGGGTTTAAGGAGAGTTATTTAAGTTCACTCTTTGTGGTCCAGTCTTTGTCACTCTTGGTGTTCCTCAAGGAAGCCATCTAGGCCCATTATTGTTAAACATGTTGTAAATGATCTCCCTCTTTTCATCTCATATTTTTGCGTGCTCATGTACGTTGATGATGAAAAATTGTGCCTTTCATTTAATGACGGTGCCTCTCCTATCTCAGACTCCAAGAAGATGATTCTTTACATTCTTGGGTTTCAGCAAATGTAAGTTTATGACGTATCATCGGTGTAAACCTCTTTTGTTTACTTACATGAATGAAAACGTCCAAATTGAGCGAGTCTACATTTAATGACCTCGGTGTCATGTTTGATTCCAAGCTGTGTTTTAACCAACATATCTCTTCTATCGTAAATAAGGCGAAGGATGTTTTTGGTTTCATTGAACGTTGGTCTATTGATTTAATGACCTTTATACCACAAAGATTGTTTTTATATCTCTTGTGCGTCCACTCCTCGAGTATTGCTTGCATTTGGTCACCGCAATATATAAATAATCAATATCGAATTGAGTCTGTACAGAAACAATTCATTCTATTTGCCCTTCGTGACCTTAATAGATGCATAGCCTTGAATAGATGCATAGTGGCCTCTGTAGCCTAGAAGTAAGCGCACTAGGCTACAATCCCGGAGGCCGCAGCTTCGAGCCCCAGTGGCGACGAACTGATCCTGCGTTTTTTCCATCTTCCTAATTTTTCCCGTCAATGTGCAAACTTCCTTATCCCAACAACAATTCCTATATTCATCCTAATCCTCCTTTAATCCCCCACCAATTTTGCCCGCAATATAATGCACACTTGAGGATAACAACAAAGAATGTGCAGTGAACCTAAGCGAAGCAACCCATCGTGTGCTGAAACCTCCGTCAACAACAGCTAGGAAAAACTATACTCAGATGGCACTTAAAAAAAAAAAAAAAAGACGTGAGGCGTTGTTCTCAAGTAACGACAGATGGTGGCAGCCCCATCACTTGAGATCGCTATCAGAGTAGGTCAATCACCTACTATAGTGAAAACCAATCGATTACCGAAACCAATACAAGGATAAGCCTCGGATACAAAAGGAACAATAAGATGACGACATTTGGCCCACGCACCCGGACAATGGCGGCCGATGCAAAAAATCACATGGGAAGAAGCAAAAATGACAGCCCAAAAAAATTGTGTTCGATGGAGATGCCTTGTGGAGGTCCTACGCTCCAATTAGGAGTGATAATAAGGAGGAAAAAAAAGAAAGATGCGTTAATAGCTATGCCCCACACGATCCTTTCCGAGTTTCTGCCTACGGGACTCCTGATCACACGGCAGCCACGGTTTGGGTGTCATCTACACCGTCTGCATTATTGTAGTTTATTGGTTTATATGTCTCTGACCACACATAGCTGTGAGCAGGGACATAGCTCGCTACTGTTGCAAATAAATTTCCCCCATCGGGTCACAGGCTGATATTTCATATTATTCTTATTTATTATCTTCAATTTTTTTTCCTATTTTTGTTGGTTTTTTTTTTTTTTTTTTTGGTAATTAATTTATTTTAGTTTAAGTTTATTTCAATTTATATTTTTGTCCTACTTTTAAGTGTAATACTTAAATTTTTTTTGTTTTAAGCTGACAGTTTTTTTGTCAATGTTATAAATAAATAAATATTTTGCAGATAAGCAAATATGACAGTTATTAATTATCTCATGTATAATTGTTTTCATTTTTAAATGGTAAATCCTATATTTTAATCCTTCAAATGTATGTAAAATGTCTGTAAACTATTTGTTTTCTAAATCGATTAATGATTGTTTCAAGAATTCCGAAGTGGTGGTTTAGATCTTCTTCTTGAGAAAGGCAAGTTTGTGCATTCATGGATTCATTGTCATTTAGAAGTGCTTCTTTGTTTTTCGTTTGATTATCAGATATATTACACGAATCTCCAACGTTAATTTCTTTAGCATCAGTGTTTAACCTGCTCAGAAAATCCGCTATGTAATTACAATTTAATTGTTTTCGACATACATCGTGTACTCTATTTTGAAATTGTACTCGCCAATTCGATCATCCAACTTGGAAGACGAGGACTAATATCCTTTCCTGAGTACGAAGAGCAAAACCCGAGAGATGATGTATTTATTAATCGCCGAGATTAATACTTTTGAAATAAAAATGAAGCTACTCTGACCTGTAATGATGATACAAAAGATTTCGGCTTTGCCGCGTCAATTATAGAATGTGCAAGAGCAATGCTTTTTGCTTGTTTCAAAATCACAAGATCCAGGAAAACACGTACATTTTCAGGTTTACCTGATTTAGACTCTTGAAAAAAATTATCCGATGGAGGATAATGTTTTGTCTCGTAGACCCTAGAGCGAATATCCTCTATAATGATTGCTGCTGCTATCTTTACAATACACCGACGTTCTTTTGTCTTGTCATTACATTTTTGATTGAACCAAGCTTCCGTCAATAGCTTATACCCATTAAGATGCTCGAGACGCTCATCAATCGCTCGACCCCAATCATCATTACGAGCTCTAGCAAGTTCTGAAATGCTGTTTTTCATCGATAATTTACGGACACTATGCACAACATTACGATTGCACAAGCGCGTCTGTTTTTATTTAGCTATAAACTCTGCTTTTATCACAGCAGCACAAAAAAAACCAATCTTTGAATGAGAATTTGGTTGCGTGGATCGAAGTTATGTTTGAGAAATCGTGACATCGCTTCCTTTACGCAATGATGCAGCGATTAACTTCTCATTATTACATCGTTTTCAAGATACATCGTGAACCGAATAATATATATGTATATATACAATATATATATATATATATATATATATAATCATTTGCCACATGTTTTTCGCATGATCACTTGAGTACGGTTTCACCTATTTGGTTAATTATTATTTAGTTGTGTTTGTAATTATCAACTGAATGTCGGTATGAAATACATTTTTTTTTTTAATATTTACCTTAGTTACCAACATCGCCATGAGGACCGGAACCTGTAACTGGGTTTTTTCAGTCATCCACAATTTGTTCATTACAGACAATATTTTCTACTGTTGGATTTGTGCCAAGCAGACAAAAAATATATTCAATTAACATACAAAAGTTTTCATGTTTAAGATTGTTGGTGTGAATACTTCCATCCAACGAGTTACTATCTTTATTGCAATCAATGTATCCCTTTTCAATCAATCATCAAATGCTTTTGAACGTCTTCTCATGCAGTTATAGCCATTTCACACTGAGCACCCAATGCATCATTCACAGAAAGTGTTCACATTTTATTTTCGGAACAGCAGTTTTTTGTTTTGGTTGTACATACAAACGGAACGTTGTGGCTAATTGTGAAAAAATAAAATGAAAATTGTGTGAAAAATACATGATTAAAAACAATTCGCAGTGTATGCAAATAATTCTTGCAGCTTCCTTTTCCATTCCTGCTACTTATTTTCACTAAAATTAAAAAAAAAATTACAATTTAAAATTTACTTCAAATTGTTTTGTTGTTTTGTGCAATGATCACAGCTGTTTTATGTTGGCACGCAACAAAAAAAAAAAAAAAAAAAATTGAAAATTACCTAAAAAAACGCAACAATTAACCAACACTGGGTAGAGTGACTAATTTCACAAACAGCATTTTAATTGCATTCTTATCGATACATTCTTCTACAACAACTACAAAATTGCGTCACTTTTCCCTGTTGTTGTTATTGTTCAAAAATGTAACATTCGAGAAATGTACATTGGATGCTCAGTGTGAAATGACTATTACTTTTTTTCAAACTGCCAATAAAACATTTCCAACTCTTTTGTAAAAAACCAAGTCTACAGTTCCAAATATTCACGACTTGTTTTTTTAAAATTCTGTCCCCGTGCTTTTTACAAACTCTTCGTCAATATCAGTGCCACTATTTTTCAAATTCACCATCAAACTACGTACTGTAAATGGAAGAAACTGATTAGCCTATTTCTGTGCCAAATTATCTTTCAGTTAATTAATTTCTCTTGTAGCTTCAATTGCCGATAAAGTCTGACCTTCAATTTTCAATACAGCTTGAAAGCTTGCTGAGCGTTTAAAAAATAAAGCCACAATTTTGATGTGGGGTCTACAAATTTTTTTTTAAATATTTGGGGACATGAAGTATTAATGGCTGATTCATTTTGAAAACCTTTTCCACGGCAGGCAGGTTTTGTTATTGCTCAGTATTTTCTGATATCCTGTTTCAGTTTCGGTACAAAACTCCTTTAGAGCTTCAACTTGAACCATGTAAATATGAAAAAATAAATCAAATTCGTTCAAAAAGTATCGCGAATTTTGTTGCAAAAATTATTTATTTTTTGCTTATTATCTATTTTGTCCCCTTCGAAGTAATTCCCTTCGGTTATAATACATTTATGCCAACGTTTTTTTCCAATCCTCGAAGCTCTTAAAAAAATCTTTTTTTGTAATCTTATTCAGATCCTCCTTCGATACCGTCTTTTATCGCCTCCATCGTGGAGAAGAGTCATCCTTTCATAGGCCTCTTGGGAACAGGAAAAAATCGCAGGGGGCCAGTTCGGGGGAATATGGTCGCTTCGGCATCATTAGTGTCTTGTTTTTGGCCAAAGATTCGCACACAAGCAACGATGTATGAGCAGGGTCATCGCGGACCGAGTCCAACAGCTCCTGAGCAATGTTCACGCGATGTTGTTTTTGGTCGAAATTGAGCAATTTTGGTACGAATTTCGCGGCGACCTGTCTCATGCCCAAATCATTGGTTAAAATCGATTGGCACGAGCCAATCGATATGTTAGGTCCTCAGCAACTTCTCTAACGGTAATTCGACGATTGGCCAATACTATTTTCTTCAGTTTATCAATGTTTACGTCTGTTGTTGACGTGCTGGGGCGTCCGATACGCTCTTCGTCGTTCACATCTTCTCGGCCCTCTGAGAACATTTTGTACCACCGATAAATGTTGCTTCGGTCCAAGGTAGCTTCACCATATGCCACAGTCAACATTCGGAATGCGTTCGCGCACTTAACTTTTCTTTTTCACATAAAATTTGACACAGATTCGTTGATCCATTTTTTGGAATAGGCTATAATCGAAGACGAGCGAAAACACGTGCAAGCAAAACAGCTGTCAAAAATTAACTAAACATTAAAAATGGCCGACCTTGTCAGCATAAATGAGCGACTTTTTTTTTTTTACCTTTATTTATTTATTGAATCACTTTGTACACAAAGCCTAACAATAATGTAGAAATCTTAAATTGTTTGATTTACAAGTTCCCTTAGTAGTGAGCTAAAGAAACTTTACAGTGTTGTGTGGTCCTCTCAGGTTTATGGGGCAGGCAAGTCATTTCGACGTAGGCGCGTGTGTCTGCTCGTTTGAGAGAGTATTCGAGCTAGTGGATTAGGATGTTGTGAGAGTTTAAGTTGATATTTCTGCTTCAGTAAGCCAGTTCAGTTTTAATTAGTGGAACGTTAAGGTCCCTGTGGATGATCGCATTCGATATGTACCAGGGAGCACCTGTTAAAAAGCGAAGTATTTTCGATTGAGCTTTTTGGATGACTTCAATATTACTTGGGCTAGCGTTCTCCCAAAGCTGGGAACCGTAAATCCAGATGGGCTTTATTATGCTGTTATATAGTAGCATCTTTAGATCGAGGCTTAGACCAGATCTTGGGTTTAAGAGCCAGTGGAGGGACTGTGCTTTCATGCTGATTTTTTTGGTTTCTATATGTTTCCGCCAGGTGAGTCGTCTGTCCAAATGAACTCCTAGGTAGGTGACTTCAGTAGCATGTGGAACAGTGGTGTTATTAAAGATGATAGACGGACAGTCACTCTTATTTAGGGTGAATGTCACATGCTTACATTTATCCGGATTGACTTTTATACGCCAATTGTTCAGCCAGACTGATACAAGTTGCAGGTGATCGGATAGCTCTTTCGATGCTTTTTTGGGGCAGCGTGACCGACTGATGATTGCAGTGTCATCTGCAAAGATTGATGTCATGAGGCGGGGATTTGTAGGGATGTCAGCGGTGAATAGTACGTATAAGAGCGGACCAAGAACACTGCCTTGAGGATCGCCAACGTTTATGTGATGTTTATTAGAGCCTTTGGTTAGATATGACTCTAGCAGTTTGTGTGAGTTCTGTGGAAGCAGGTTTTTTATTTTGTAAATGAGACCATCATGCCATACTCGGTCGAAAGCTTGAGCATCGTCAATGAATATAGCTGAACAGTATTCTCGGTGTTCAAAAGCAGTTCTGATTTCAGTAGTGACACGGTTTACTTGCTGAGCGAATAATGCCACAAAAAAAAAATCGAAAAAAGAATATACGTAGCCCGCGTAAATTCAAAAATCGCGATATTTTTTAACCATCCTCGTATCTTTACAATAATGCATTTGTAATCTACGGCTATACCACCTGCAGCAGATTTTATTGCGTTGTGAATTAGATGGGCTGGCTGGTTGCGGAACCAATACCAATTAATGTTTTTTCCAGAGATGATTTTAATTTATTCAACACATTATTAGTTCTTCGCTTGGCTGCGCCCCGACTTTTGGAGTCAAACTGTTATCTGATAACAATTGGACTAAATAATTGGCAATGATATCAGAAGCTTCACCTGGTTGGTCTTGAAGGTCTAAAATTTTTACTTGCACACTTTCTTAATATTTGAAAAAGCGCACTAGAATAGTATAAAATTTCTTGTTACCGTGGTTTGAAGCGTCGGTTAAAATTGTAATAAAGTTGAATTTAACAAGATCATCATTTAATTCCGAGAGATCGCGCTCCTAGCATCGATAACTTCTTTTTTTAAGTTTAGTCCATTACTAATCATGAAGTTTCAGTAATATCGACCACGTGGTTTTGTGTATTGGAAAAAATGGAAAAAAGTGAAGGCTTAACACCGAAAGAAATCAAAGCTGAGTTGGATGAAGTTCATGGCTCATCTGCTGCAGCGCTTGCAACTATTTACAATTGGGTAAAGGCAACCACAAAAGATGAACATCGTTCGGGAAGTCCAGTGGAGGTGGCCACCCAAGAAATGATTGGGAAAATCCACCAAATCGTTTTGAATGATAGACGAATAAAAATGAGGCCACAGGCATATGGTCTACACTCGCGAGGTTATCACGCCGAGATTAGTAGTCCCGCGTCCCTCTTTACTTTACTGATCAAACCCACCAATCTTTTAAATAGCACTGTGATATAAATATCCTATCTTTTCTCAATGCTTAAAATCTTGCAATGGAACGTTAATGGATACTTAAACAATTACGATCAGTTACAAATTCTTATTAAACAATATCATCCAAAAATTATATCCTTACAGGAAACTCATATATGTCCTAAACGAAACTTCCATACCAATCAACTATAGTTGTTACCATCATAATTCATCAAACTCCTCGGGTGGAGTCACTCTCCTCATGTATAACTCATTACAATACGACGTCCTTACCCTTGCCCAAGACTTTGACTCAGTCGGTATTTCCGTGAAATCTAAAGTCAATATGAACATTATATGCTCTTACATACCTCCCAACAAATCCTTCATTCAACGTAACATTCGCAATGTACTTGCTAACACCTCGTTACCTACCGTTATTACTGGAGATTTCAATGGATGGCATCGGACTTAGGGGTTCTTCCTTCAACAACCGTAAAGGCAACATAATTGCTAAATTCAAAAATCAATCTCCTTTAATACTACTGAACGATGGCCAACCTACACACTTTAGTACACATCACGCTTTTACTCACATGGACCTAACCCTGGCTGCCCGTTCACTAGCCACTACCTCATCCTGCACGTGGAGTCTGATCTACATGGCAACGACCATTTTTCGATCATCATTTCCCTCTTCAGCACTCCTAAACACAATTTAAACATACCCCATTTTTTGTCACTAATCATGCCAATTGGGAAAAATTCACAACTGCAACTTAAAGATACAGTCACGACCAGCAAGTCAGATATAACGTAAACCAAGAATCAGCCAACATTACTAAAATTATATGTCAAAGCGCAAACATCTTCATTCCTCATTCTCACTTTATCCCTATTAATAACAAATCAGTCCCCTGGTGGAGTCACAACCTTCAAACACTTAAAGTCAACAAGAACAGACTGTGGTCCATCCTAAAAAGAAATATCTCACAGCTAATATTATAGCATTTAAAAAAGTTAACGCCCAATTCAAAAGAGAACTTAAAATTGCTAAACGTTCATCAGTGTACAATTTCACTTCAACTATTAACCCAAATACCCCCACCGCAAAAATCTGGGGTAACATTCATGAAAGCGTTCGACAAAATAGGTGTACACTCTATAATTGACGAGCTCAAAAATTGGAAAGCAGGTTTTAGAATTATATCCTACGTGGTAAATTTCATGAAAAATCGTAAAATTACATTTTGTGTTGATTATTATTCCAACACCTTACCACTCCACAACGATATTCCACAAGGATCCCCACTATCAGTAAAAGCATTACTCATATCATTCAATAAACCAGAATCATCTCATTGCACCGTCAACTTGACTTTTGTGCTTATGCAGAAGACTTTCACATCATTAAAAATTTTAGAAAAAATAGTCCCTCAGATATAGATCCTTATTGATATTCTCCAGTGGTGCAATTATTCCGGCGCCAAGTTATCAGTCTCCAAATGCAAACACCTTCATGTTTGTAAAGAAAGATCATGCTCTTTTTCCTTGGCCTCTATCTTGGCTCCAATTGAAAATGTTGATTCTCTCAGAATATTTGGAACAATTTTAATAAAAGATATACTTAGAATGAACACATTGATCAACTACTTTCTTCTCTACCAAAAAACTAAATGTAATCAAATGCCTATGCATCGAAAAATATAATTGTAACCATGTTTCCTTATTGTCGGTAGTTAATTCAATCATTATGTCTAAAATTAATTTCGGTTTAAATATTAAGTAGACAGTGTAATAGAATGAAAACAAAGTATAAAAGCGCTAAAAAAAAAGATACCGAATTGGCAGTCTGTAAATGTGGATCTTTTGTGGATGGCATTCACAGATTGGAATAGTTGGCAACTATTTTGAGGTCATTGACTTAAGGAGCTTTTTGTACATTTTTGACATGATCAAAATTAGGAAGACGGAGAATTTTCTCTTTTGTATCAAATATGGCGAGTTTAATTTGAACAACCGTTCGTAGTACTTATCACTTTTTGTTCAAACATAATCTTAATAAAGAACTACTTTTTCAATAAAAATTGTTGGCGACCGTGACAGGACATGGAATAAAAGCTAAGTTATCGTCCATGTAATACAGTAACAAAAAAGATATGATAGAAATGATTGTTTTAGCAGGTTGTAAATACACTGGAATCAAGGCATCAAAGTGAATGAAGTGAAGTATATACGAAACATACATATATGTCCAGCTACATTTTTGTTCATTCCACACATATTAACCTCAGTGATACACACACCACTCCAGGATACTACACACACCATGATAGCGATAATCCATTACAAATCTACAGGCAAACAGCAATTATATACGAATATATGCTTTATATTACTATTATTATTATATGCTATAGTAATAATTAAAAAGCAAAATAAAGCAAATTCTCAATCGAATTGTTACTACAAGTTAGGCAGGTTCAATACCAAGTTAGACAACTGAGTACTACCGACAAGGAAACAAAGCTGATTTTTCTACGTGCCCAACGTACGGTGATTGAGAATCACATTAAAACCGTACAACGGAAAGTCATTGCTGATGGTGGGAGGAAGCTAATATTTTGGATTGCAGACTAAACATTAGTCACATTATCGTCAATTTATCCAAATTTAAACACAGATTGAGAACTTGGAACCCATTGATGCTTGTCGAACCGCAGTAGATGAATTGTTCATTGCTGCAAAAGTAAAAATCCTTACATTATTAGAAAAGCGTCGTAGCAATGAACATAACTCAACACTGTTAAGTTCCACAATGTCAACTGGTCAAACACACGTAAGCAGATTACCAAAATTGAAGTTGCCAAGTTTCGATTGGAAGTACATTAATTTTAAAAGATTTAAAAATTCGTTCACAAACGTAGTGCATAGCGATGCTTCTATTCCAGTCATTGATAAATTTAATTACTTAGTTGATTGCCTGTCTGGACCAGCACTTGAAGTTGTACAATCGTTCCAACTTACAGAAGCCAACTACAGCAAGGCATGGGAACGATTGGAGAGAAGGTATGATAACGACGTACTGATTTTCCGTGAATGTGTCGAGAATTTGTTTTCTTTGCCCATGATTTTACATCCTGAAACAACAGCACTGCAGAAGCTTGTCGACACTACATCGGCAATACGTGGATCACTTCTTACAATTGGATCCGCTGAGGATATACTGAATAACGTCATAATCCACATTTTACTAATCAAAGTAGATCTGGAGACCAAAACGAAATTCGATGAGAAAGAAGATTTCAAAACTGCTCTCATTGGACGATTGCTGCAACACTCTCAATCGTCGTTACCAATTTCTAGAAACACAAAAGGGAATTTTAAGCCAACAGAATCCGTCAAGTATACCAAAGACAAAAGATTCGTCGAAAGCATTTCTTACTACAAGTTCCGCATACTTGTATTATAATGCAACATCACATTATATTTCCAGTTGTAAATCTTTTGCAAATATTTCATTAGAAGAACGAATTGGATTTGTTAGAAGATCAGGTTGCTGTTATAATTGATTACGGAATACACATCAAGTTAGGGATTGTCAAACTAAAAAGAGATGTAAAGTGTGCAACTCTATTTATCACACATTACTACATAAATTTGTTCCTTCTACTTTACTACAAGCAGAACAGTCAATTATAAACGCAACAACAAGTAATTTCAGAGGAAACAAATGACCATCGCAAGGTCTCGTAGCGAACACAGCCAAGAAGGGGCACACAGCAGTGGTCCAAATAAAGCACAAATTCGGACAGCTTCACTTAGTTCGTGCGTTACTTGATTCTGGTTCTGAGATAAATTTCGTTACGGAAGAAACTGCTAAGCGTTTGCAACTTGGCAAACAGCGGGTATATGAAGAAGCTAGTGGTTTGTCAGATGTCAGGCAGAAGGTGAACTATAACGAGTTCACAACACTTCGATCTCGATGCACTGATTTTGAATGGCCATCAACATTCGCGGTGATAAAGAGAATTTGTGCAACGCAACCGCAGGGAAATTTCGAGATTGCAGAATGGAATCTACTATCAAACCTAACACTGGCTGATCCACAGTTTTATTCATCTTCAAAAATCGACATTTTGATCAACACTGAAGGTTTTTTCAAAGCTATACGAGAAGGTAAATACAGCCTAGGCGAGAACCAGCCATACCAACTCAATACCGCATATGGTTGGATAATCGGAGGTAACCTATGACTTACTGCATCACATGAAGTCCATTCGTGCCATTTCGTTCAAAAAGCTGAACCGAATGAAAGTAAACTGATTGAGCTAGTAAAACGATTCTGAAGAATTGAAGACTACCAAACGAATGCTTCCAACTTAACAGAAGAACAAATTGATGCCGAAAAGTACTTCTGCAGAACAGTGTGAAGTGATGGACGTGTGCAAGTCAGGTTGCCATTCAAAGAGTCAGCAGTTCAATTAGGGAACTCATTTGACATGGCAATGAAACGCTTCAATTACATTTGAGGGAGGTTCATGGACGAGTACATAGCTCTCAACCACGTGTCGTTAGTTTCAAATGTAGAAATGAACAAGCCTTATTTTTACATACCACATCATTGTATGTTAAGGCCACAGAGCCTAACAAGAAAACTACGCGTAGTCTTTGACGCATCGGCAAGGAGCACTTCAGGACGATCTTTGAATGAGTTATTAATGGTGGGACCAACCATACAGCAAGAATTAATAACTACATTACTTTCATTCCGTTTACACAGATTCGCATTAACAGGGGATATTGCGAAAATGTATCGCCAGTTCATAATGGCTGAACGGGATAAGCGCTTTCAATTAATATTGTGGAGACCTAATAAGCACAGTGAAATTCAGATATATCAGCTGAATGCAATTACATATGGCACATCAGCAGCTCCATTTCTGGCAATAACAACATTGCGTCACATAGCAAGTTCTTACGGGTCTAAATTTCCACTCGGTAGCGGTGCCCTTCTCAATGATTTTTACGTAAATGACCTTTTAACTGGGGCCGATCAGGATGATGAGCTGCAAAGAAAGAAGGACGACTTCTGACTAGAGCACTAACGAAATGTAGCAGTAATTCAAATAAAATAGTGGCCACATCAGAAGCTGAAAAATTCCTTGTTCTTGATGATCATGAAACTACAAAGACATTAGGCGTCGCTTGGCAACCTAACCTAGATGTTTTTGTGTTTCACTACCAGTTTGAATCAGGAGTATTCGATTTGTCAGGTGTTATAAGCCCTGTAATAATTCGGTGTAAAATCTTCATTTATGACATAACATTGAAGGGAATTGATTGGGATACGCCAATTGACGGTCAGCTTCAAGAAACCTGGATGAATCTGCTGCAAGATCTACGTAGCAATTCACGGTTAAAACTTCCACGATTTGTGTTCACTTCACCAAATGAGTTGTGTGAAGTACACGAGTTTGCAGATGCTTCAGAAAGAGCAAACGGATCTTACATCTACGTTCGGGTACAACAAAGTGACGGCATTAAAGTTAACTTATTCATTGCAAAGTCGAAGGTGGCACCGACGAAAGTACAATCATTGCCAAAACTTGAGTTGTGCGCCGCTGTATTACTCAGCAGGACAAATTCGCTACGAAATTACAAGCATACACGAAGCAAGTCAATTTGTGGACGGATTCGAAGGTCGTGCTGCAATGGATGAAAATGCATACTTCTCAACTGCATTGTTTCGTTGCAAACAGAGTGTCAGAATTACAAAAGCACAGCCAAGACATCATTTGGAGACACGTTCCGTCAAAGCCAGCAGACATCGTGTCTCGAGGATGTAGTGTAGCAGAGATGCTCACAAAATGGTCCCGATTACCTTATGTATCCTGAGTGCGATTGGCCGCAATTGCGAGAATCATTACCTCTGCCGATCGAAGTACGTATTAAAACCACACTAGCTTGTAGTAACACTCAAGGCACTGAATCAGTTATCGATTCGATTGTGAAGAATTGCTCATCATATTTGCGATTTTTGCGTATATATTATACAATATATCGGTGCGCAAACAGAATAAATAAATAAATGTATCGCTCTCATCAGGAGACGTGTTGCACATGTCATCAAATGAATTAAATATCACTTTGTGAAGAATCGTAGTACACATACAGCAATCTTCTTTCAAAGGAAGTTGCATTGTTGAAATCCAAAAAGTCATTGCAGCCAAGCAATGGAATGTAATTGGGAACAAAGACGGTGTGTGCTTAGAGTTGGTGGTATGCTTGCGAATGCTAACATTCCATACGACGCTAAATTCCAACCTCTGTTGCTGTAAAGATCATCGGTTTACGAGAATTCCTGCATCGAAGCAACTTACATGCAGGAGTAAAGGTATTGCTGTCCATATTGCGCGAAAAGTTCTGGGTGGTGAACGCAAGAGAAGTCATTCGCAAAGTATTACGCGGATGCATGTATCCATTGCTTCCACTACAAACCTCGCCTTATGCAGAAAATTATGGGCCAGCATCCAGCAGATCGGCTAGGCATCATGCGACCGTTTTTTGGTTACAGGTGTAGATTTTTGTGGTCCTTTTTACACGTCATACAAAATAAGAGGCAAACAACCGTATAAAACTTACATCGCAATATTTGTTTGTTTCTCCTCTAAAGCGGTACACATCGAGTTGATAACAGAATTATCGACAAATGTGTTTCTCCTTGGCCTTCGGAGATTTGTCAGTCGCAGTGGCATTCCTCAGAAATTCTATGCGATAATGCAACAAAGTTCGTTGGTGCAGACTCAAAGCTAGCTGAATTCAAATCGCAAATGTTCAAGAAGGCAACAGTCGATAACATACATTTAGTTTCATCCCCCCTAGAGCACCACAAATTATTAGTTGTAAAGAATGTGCCCAATGCAAATTTCTCATTCAAAGAGCTGCAACACGCCACCCAAACAGTGAATTTTAGGTCGAGTGAGTAAGCGATCGTTGGCAATGACGCCAAGGTTCGCGTCGCTGATGTGCAATCAAAAAAGGGCATAGTCAGACGACCAGTACACAACTTTGCACCACTTCCAAGGGATGACTAGCGACGACGTTCTGTTTGAAAGTCCATTCTCTCAACGTGGGGAAGATGTCGGAGGAAAACACATGCTAACTATTAAGTAGACAGACAGTGTAATAGAATCAAAGCAAAGTATAAAAGCGCTAAAAAAGGTTACCTAATTGGCAGTCTGTAAATGAGAATCTTTTGTGGATGGCATTCACAGATTGGAATAGTTGGCAACTATTTTGAGGTCATTGACTTGAGGAGTTTTTTCTCTTTTGTATTAAATATGGCGAGTTTAATCTGAATTACCGTTCGTAGTACTTATCATTTTTTGTACAAACATAATCTTAATAAAGAACTACATTTTCAATAAACAACGGTAATAGTCCCAAGTCTCAATTAAACAAATGAAAAACTATTTATCATTCTGCACTAAAATTCGCGCTAGGTGCCTTCTGCTCAAGTCCCATTAACAACCTGTTATCCGAAAAAAAAAAAATTCTCTTACCTTAGATTTCTCCTTTTCACTGCCGAACTTACCCTCTTCCATTCTAAAATGAATGGGTAGGTACCCATCATACCTTTAAAGCCTTGTAAGTTTTTTTATCCACCCTGTTCTTTTAAATCTCTATCCATTGACACCAATCTTCACTCCTGCAGTAATGCACAGATTTTTTTATTTTTTACAAGGAATCTTTTCTTAAAAATTCTCTTCCTAATCACTCCTTTCTCTACATTGATTGCTCCAAATCTGATATCGCAACCTCATTTAGTATAACCTCGGACAGCTCCGTGTTAAAGCAAGCAATTCTTCCTCAATATAGCTCGGTTTTCTCTGCCGAAATCATTGCTATTTACGAGGCCATGAACCTTATTAAAAACTCTCAACAACTTATTTGCTCAAACTGTACTCATTTCTCCGCCCTCATGATGCAATAATTCCCCATATCAAACCCTTTAACCGCTCTCTCCTGTCCATCACTAAATGATAGCATATTCCTGATTAATTTCCTGAAATCCGCCAATCTGTATAACCAACTTTGATGTTCCACTGTAATCTTCCTTATTTTCTATCAATATTATATTACTCTATTCCGTCCATATAAGTACTTTACTTTTAGAAATATAGCACCTAAGTAAGCTTCAGGCCTTTGTAGGTATAGCATCATAGTTTAAGTATATTTTTAGATTATATTTGAACTGAATAAAAAATCAGCCAAGTGTGAGTCGGACTCGCACACGGAGGGTTCCGTACAATCGTAAAAGATTTTTTGCTTAAAATATAAAATTATGTTTATATTTAATAGCTTAAAAGTATACTACAATTAACAGCTCAAAGTATACTACAAAAAACAAAAAATTGTTAAGCAAAAGGTTAAATTAAAGAACAATGCTTCTATAAATAGTTTTAGTTATTGTCGTTCTCAAGACAAGTGAATTACACAATTTGTGAAAATTTCAACTCTCTAGCTATTACGGTTCATGAGATAGAGCAGGAGACGGACGGACGGACATCGTAAGCTTAGTATTATAATAGGGTCCCGTTAGTTCCTTTTGGGTACGGAACCCTAATAAAAAAATATATTCAAATAACAATTGATTTACAGCAAGGAGAAGGTCGAATAATAATTTACTAAATGCAATTTGTGTATTTATTTCAACAAATTCACTTTTTCTTTTGCATTTTCAATTGAGTATGCAATTTCGAAAAGGGTACATCTCGCATATTTTGACAAATACGAAAGATAGGTGTCGACAGAAGTAGGAGTGTTAATTAATTTATAGCGCGAGTTACGTCAGAGCCTCTACCTATGTGTATACGAGTATACTAGACATCTGTACGAATGCATTCAGTTGCTTAGCATAACTGTACCATTGAATTTCTTACTAAATTTTTGGAAACAGACACAAACTGAATGAATTCTAATTCATTTGAGAAAGCAACGCCATAGTAAACGATCGCCACTCAAATCGATTGGAACAAGAAGAGTGTGTAAAAGAAGCGAAAGAAACGAAAGGAATAAGAAAAAAAATTATTGTATTCAGTCGCATTCATGGTGAATCATCAAACACTATGAAATATGTGACTATACAATTCTCTCACAACAATAACAATTGCACACAAATTCCAGCCGGGAGAGCAAATGTTTTTTGTGAGAGGACTTTGGTGCAATTGTTGTTGTGAAATGTAGTCGAGGATGCAATGTGCAACGTACAACGCAATACAAAAAAACATGTGAAAGCAATTTCAATTCGTCACCGTTTGGTTTAAATGAGAACATGAAAATTTCTTTCAGCTACATTAAGACATTGGAATTCATTTGAATGAATTCGAATGTCAAATTCATTCATTTGAGCATGTATACGAAAAATGACCCTTTGAATGAATTCATACAGATGACTAGTGCGTATCAATAGGCTCAACAATTTATGAGATCGCACAATTTTTTTTATATGGAGTAACTGTCAGTTACTTTATGAGCTCAACATTTCTTGAGAATTGTGCGTTTTCGTGAAGGCCCTAATGTGAATGAAAACTACGTATTTGACATTCACATGCCGCCGTAAAAAATAGAAGTTAAAAGTATTTGTTTCAGTTTTAGTTTTGCAGCACTATTTTCTGTTTTGCTCAGGTGTCTGTGTCAAATGTACTGAAATCTGTGTCTGTTTCTGTTTTATGCGACACCCAGCCTTTACACCTTAATATTTGTATACATTGAGTTGTCAATTAAACTGATTTTAAATAAAATTATAGTAGTAGGCTATGGAAAAATATGCAATAATCATGAATTTGAAGATAATTTTGTGTGGAAACTACTCTTTCCAGTAAAAAGAGAACTCTGATTTAAACATTCAAACTGCGTAAATAAACTGAACTATACCAATTTTCATCTCGATAGCTTAAAAATTAAGAAACTACTTAAAACAGAATTTTGTGGAAACTACTCTTTCCAGTAATAAGAGAACTCTGATTTCAACATTCCAAATGCGTAAATAAACTGAACTATACCAAATTTTATCTCGATAGCTTAAAAACTAAGAAACTATTTAAAGGAGAAACAGGCGCATAGACCAATCGATGAAATACTATAGATACGAGTATACTGAGTTATAAGGCAAAGTCATAAAATCTGTTCAAGCCAGTTTCAAAGGCAAAAAAATAGGTAACAGAGTGAACGAGACTTATAAAAAAGTAGCGCGCGTTGGGACGCCCTCATAAAAAAAAAATATAACGTATATTTAGAGCTGTGGAATTGTTTTTTATGTTACAATTTTGAGAGCGAACAGAGTCGTGTAATGTAGATCAGTGGTTCCCACCTTTTATTGACCAGGGACCACTTTGATTTCATTATTATTAGCAGGGACCACAAGGTTTAAAAATAAACTGTATCAATCTAAAAATACTCTTTAATTAAAACGTTTAATTAACATACGAGTAAGTAAAGGTAAAATTTAAAACATAATTTTTGGCAGATAATTCAGTTTAGATCAATGAGATTTTTGATCTTGCATCTTCTGTACAAGTTCTTGAATTCTAGGGGTGATATTTTTGCATATCACTTTCAATCGATTCATGGACTTGTTTTTAATCATAAGTAAAGCATAAAATCCCTGTTCGCATAAATAAGCTGTGGAGAAAAGCATAAGATAGCGCAAAGCGATATCTCGAATTTTAGTGTATGAAATTGCTTGTTTATACCAAAACTGCTCCAAAGAATCAGATTCAAAAAAAAAAAAAAATTAAAAAAATTAAGATCATAAAAAAATTTGCAAATACAAAACTGCGTAAGCAGCAATCTACTTAAAATTCTGTTTTTCTGGAGATTTAAATAGTTTATTATTAAAGTTTTATTTTCAACCTGTACCCCAAATACAATAGTTTATATCTTTATATATGTACAATATCTTATATGATTTTTTTGTATATAAAATGGAATCGCTAAAAGTGTTGGTAAGCGCATACCCCGATAATGGCTGAACCGATTTTGATGATTTTTTTTGTTGCACTCATGGAGTCGCCTAGATGGTTTTCATCTGATTTGGACCCGATAGGGAGCGTATTTTTGGAGATACAGACAGTTTTTTACTTTTTTACTCATTTGCACAAAATATACTGAACCAATTTTAATAATTTTGTTTAAAGACCAAATAAATTCTCATGCACAAAGTTGCATATTTATTTTATTCATTTTTTAAAAATTAATATACTATTTTCTAGTTTTAAGTTTCTGCAAGGCCAAGAACAAAACGTTTTTTTACGTTTTTTCATTTTTAATGCAGTGCTTCTTCTTGCATTTTCTTTGGTTGTTGCTATTGTTGTATTTTTCCCTTTCATTTATTAATAACTGAGTAAGCTCACGAAATTGTGTTTTCTCTCTTTGTTGTTAATATTTTGGAAAACCATACACAAACATCTTCGTTTGTTTTCTGGTTGCTTTGCTGCTTCTTGAATTTTGTGTTGTTGTTGTTATTGCATTTTTCCTCTCATTTATTATTAACAGTACTCGCAAGTGTACTATTGTTGTTTGTATTTTTATTGTTTTTGCAAAACCACACACAAACATTTTCGTTGTTAATGATGTAGGAGCCTTTCTAAGAATCAACAATTGCGTTTTTGGCCTAATAGGGATGTGCAGTGGACGTTTAACAACACTAGAATAGTAGAGTAAAAAGAAACGTAGCATCACTAATTGTAATTCGCTTTTGTGTTGACATTCGTATTGCTTTTTGATAAAATTGACTTGTGAAAAGAAAGACTGCACGTGCCTTTTTTCCTATGGTTCAGTATTAAATAAAAGTATAAATCAGTGAAATATAAAACAATTGATTGGTTTTATGATTTTTGAATAAATAACAAAGGCAAAGACGATACATTGGCGCCCGAGCAGGGACCTTGGAGAAAGTTCAAGTTAAGACGCTACAACAGGATCAGAATATTGCCACTTTGGTAGAGGATTCGTGTGACACATATGCAGCTTCTGGAAAAAACTGTGAGTAGTCTTTTGGTGAAATTACGTAATATCTTGTGCAGTGCAGTGTAGTGTAAACGTGCATATAGGCAAAATGTTTCTTTTTTTTTTGTTATGCAAAGAGGAGAAAATCTTTACAAAAGATACTCATGGCCAGAGCCACAAGTTATGTCGGATTCCTATCGACTAAAAAACCCCCAATTTCCTCGAAACCCTTAAATCCCTACGGAACCACCAAAGCATTAATTCGTAGGGATGGAAGATTGCCCTTATCTGGGCGCTATTAAACGCTGGCCAATTCGAAACTAACGTCTCCGCTGCTCCTCTTTAGCCAATCCGCTATATTGGGGATAAGGTGATGAATCCTCTGTGGCTCTGCACTGCTCCACCTGTGCTGCCATATGTTTAAGTACCTGCACCTGATCTCCAAACTGGTATTTCTATGGGAAGTTGCTCGGGCTAGGTACATATCCCGTACAGCCAGGGCTTCCAAGTCAATTGGAAGTGCGCCTGCAAGTACGCCCGCCGCATCGTCTGCAACTGTCCGATAGGCTCTACAAATCCTCAGGTTCGCAACTCTGTGTGCACTCTTTATTCCTCGCAAGTATGACTTAGTTAATAGAGCCCCAGCCCAAATCGGAGTCGTATAAAGCAGTATAGATTTCCTCACGGAACCTAGTAAAATCCGTATTTGCTGTCTGGGTCCACCTAGGTTTGGGAGAATCCTCGCCAATTTTTGTATTGTGGCAGATTCTTTTTTGGCTGACTCGATTAGATGATACTTAAAACACAGACGGTGGTCCAGAAGAACTCCCAGGTACTTGATATAAGGCCTCGATTCAATGATATGGTTCCCGATCCTCACTGACAGTTTTTCAACCTTTTTCTTGGAGCTCATGAGTACCAGCTCGGTTTTATGCTCCGCCAAGCATAGATGGTTCTGCCAAGGCCAACTTCTTGAAGCTGCAACAGATCTTTCGACTTTTAATGCGACCTCACTTAGCGTCTTTGCTACTACGACGATAGCGACGTCATCAGCATACCCAACTATCTCCACACCACTGGGTTTATTAATCCGCAGGATGCCATCATACGTGACATTCCATAGTAATGGACCCAGGACGGAACCTTGTGGGACACCTCCAGGTATCTCATAAGATTTAGTGCCTTCTTCTGTGTCATAGATTAGTGTTCTGTCACAGAAATAAGACACTATCATCCAAATCAGGTAGCTGGGTATCTCCAGTGAAGCTAGCGCATTAACAATACAGCTCCAATCTGCAGAATTAAATGCATTTTGCACATCGAGTGTGACAACTGCACAGTACTTTTTGTTGTCGCTTAGCCACTTTGTGCCATTTAGGGCCTCCTTGGCAATGTCACAGACCTTCTGGATTGCGGTCACTGTGCCTCTGTTTGGTCTGAAGCCAAATTGCAGTTCGTCCAGTCCATTTCGTGCCTCTGTGTACTGCTGGAGTCTAGTGCAAATAATCTTTTTTAGGATCTTCCCAGTGGTACTTAGTAGACACAGGGGCCTTTAGGAAGATGGTTGATCAGGGGATAGGCTCCCTTTCGAGATGAGTACCAGCCGTTGATACTTCCAGCATTTGGGAAAGATACCTTCTTTTAAGCATCTTGTGAAAACCTCGCAGAATGAGAATGAGGTTTCGCCATGGCTCTTTTAAGAACAGCATTAGGGATGCCATCCAAACCTGTCGACTTGTTCACCTTAGCATTTTTCGATGCAGCTTCTAGCTCCAATCTGCTGACGGGAGGTATATCATCATCTACAACCACAAGTGGTCGAAGTATCCTCAACAATCCCCTTTGTCGGGAAGATGCTGGCGACTATCTTGTCCATAAGAGCAACGGAAGAAGGAATGTTAGGGAGGCCCTTGTATCTGCGCATTATAATTTTATAAGCGCTACCCCACTTCCCCTAGCAGGCCTGCGAAAGGCATCCTGCTTGCTCTTACAGATCTCCTTGCTGAGTTGAGACTTCTTTCGCCTGAATTCCTCGTGGAGAAGAAGGGTTTCGCGAGAGTCACCGTTCCTTCGCAAAATTGTGTGATCAAAGGTGTGTGATTGCTAGTTTTGCATTCAGTTCGGTACATTGGCCAAGCAATCGATATCGAGGTTAGGTTGAAAACACGTGTATTAAAGAAAAAATATGAAAAGGATGGCTCCGAAAAAGCCTAATAAGGAAGATGAGCTTGCCGCCTCTCGGGAGGGATTAATGAGATTAATGAGAAGACATTCACCGAATGCTGAGTCACCTATGAATAGTACCATGCTTAGTATTTGCGTTCTTCCACATGCATTAAGGTTTCCAAAGATAAAGTTACCAGAATTCTCGGGAAAGTTAACGGAATGGACTAGCTGGTTTAATGCGTTTGTGACATTAGTTGATTCGGATCTTGAAATCGATGAACTGACAAAGTTCAATCATTTGAAATCTTGTTTAGGTATGAAGGCCTTGAGTACGATCGAGTGTTTGGAATAGGCAGCAGTAAACTATAAGAAGGCGCTTCAATTCTTAAGGGATCGATTTGCAAACAAGGAAATCATTGTATTGCTATTGTGTGTGCTATCAGTGTTCAGGCGAGCATCAATTAAAGGTATGTCTTAAGTTTAAGGCTCTCTCGCCTTCACAACGATTTCAAGCAGAGATAGGGTGTAAACTTTGTTTTGATTGTTTAAGCAGTCAGCATTTTACCAAGGAATATAAGGCTCAACGTTGTAGAATCTTTCAGAAGGCACATCACGAACTGTTGCATCGTGAAGTCAGCAACTTAGAATCCAATCTCAGGGTCTGGGCAGAGATCGGTGGTGAAAGGGAGTCGAGTGTGCTGCACAGTTCGTTGCTGAGTAAGGGTGCTGCAAGTTTCTTAGCTACTGCTATGGACAGTCAATGGGATATCACTGAACGATACGATGTTGAAAGGACGAACGTCGCAACCTGAGTTGTTTAAGTTCTTATGTCAATTTATAATTTTATAAATATGTGGCAACGGGAAATATAGCAAAAATTTAGGTAAATTCGAAATACATGATAATGCTGTGGTTGAACCGCTAGCTGTAAGGTCGGAAGTGTCAAAAACTTTAGGAATTCTTTTCGCCTGTTATTACTAAGCATTGTGTGTTGTCAGAATTGGCTCAGCTTTTTGATCCTTTAGGGTTTCTTAGTCTAGTGGTGATACTAGGAAAGATCTTCATGCAAGAGTTGTGGTTACTTAAGAATGATTGGGATGAAGAGCTTACAACTACTTACAAGAGTCAATGGCAGAAGTACCTCGATCGGTTATTCCAGTCGACTCCCGGGCAGATATGGTGGAACTGTATGCATTCTCGGATGCATCGTGTCGGGCTTATGGTGGAGCCATTTATGCACGTACAGAAGATGGATTGGGAAGAGTCTGTATACGTTTGGTAGCTGCGAAATCTAAGGTAGCGTCGGTTAGGTCGAGTTCTTTGCCACGGTTGGAATTGCAGGGGGCACTACTTATGGTACAATTAATGGCAAGAAGTGTTATTCATTTAAATGTGGTTCGAAGTAAGTTTTTCACGGATTCTACGATTGTGCTTAATTGGTTATCTTCGCATGCTAGTCGTTGGACTACCTTTGTTGCGAATAAGTTTCAGGAGTTGTCCAAGATAGAGGATTGGTACAAGGTAGAGTTTCAGTTGAATCCGGCAGACTGACAGACTCCTACTGAGTTAAAGGAGGCCACACTGTGGTGGCATGGACCTGAATTTCTGAAGGTTCCTTCGGAGAAATGGATGAATCAGAAGTAGGATAGCGGTTCTGATAGTATACCAGAACAACGAAAGAAAAATTTTAGTCTTATTGCTAGTAGTTTGATTGACGCTGCCGATATAATCGGAGTGTGCAAATTTGTTAATGATTTTTTGAAATTACAACGTGTGTTTATTGGCCGGTGGCGAAGAGCTATCAAGGAAAAAGGAAGGTTAGTGAAGGGCAAGTTAGGGCCACAACTGTTAGAGAAAGACGACTCAATCAAGATTAAAGCCTTTAACATCTAACGAACTAGAATTCGGATTAAGATATATTGTTTACAATTTGATGAGGTTGATGTTTCCTGCTGAATTTATTAGACTTTCCGAGGGAAAAACGGTAAGCTCAGAAAAGATACAAAAATTGAATCCGTTCTTAGACAAAAATGAAGGCGTGTTAGTTATGCGAGTAGTTGGTCGATTGTCACAAGCCTGTGTACCGTTTGAAGTAAAACATCCGTTCTTGTTGCCTAACAATCATGCAGCTGTTGGGGCATTATTTGGTTATTTGCATCGAAGCAATTTACATACTGGAGCGCAAGCTTTATGCGCTTTTGTGCGACAGAGATATTGGGTGATTAATGCCAGGAGACTTGCTCGCAGAACAGTTAGGAGTTGTATGGAGTGTTTCCGACCAGTTACTGCCACGCAAATCATGGGATCCTTGCCGCCAGACAGAGTACTGCGCACGCTCTATCCATTTGGGCGAACGGGAGTGGACTTCGCAGGACCCATGTGGATGCACTTCAGCACCAGGTGAAGGGTCCTGTAAAGGTGTATCTATGCACCTTTGTATGCTTCGTGAGGAAGGCATGTCATTTGGAAGTCGTCTCGGATTTGAGTGCTAAGGCGTTCGTCGCGGCACTTAAACGATTTTTTGCTAGACGAGGGAAAAGCGTTGCTATATTCTGCGATAACGCTACCAACTTCGTGGGAGCAGCGCGAGAATTGAAGGCTTTTGACACACACAGTAAGGGCTGCATTATCGATGAATGCAACAAGCAAGGAGTGAAGTTTCATTTCATCCCTCAAAGGTCACCACACTTCTGCGGATTATGAGAAGGTGCAGTCAAAAACGCAAAGAGATTGGTGGTAGGGGCTACCACTTCGAAGAGCTTTCAACTACTGTGGCACAGGTAGAAGCGGTTATGAATTTGAGGCCGTTGTATCCTTTATCAGGCGATCCGAAAGATTTAGATGTCCTGACTCCAGGTCACTTTTTGGTTGGAAAACCATTACGCGTTGATGGAACCGGATAATGACGAGGTACTGAAGTTGTCGATGACTGAACGAGTGGTAGTCGTTCATCATGCGTTTTGGCGTCGCTGGTCTCGTGAATACCTAACATTGCTCCAGTAAAGAAGCAAGTGGACCATAAACAAAACAATATCACTCTAGGGACACTTGCGTTGATCGCAGAGGTCAATATGGCGCCTGGACAGTGACTGTTGGGATGAGTCACCGAGGTACATGCTGGGCGTGATGGCGTCGTGCGAGTGGTGACCCTGAGGAGAAAAAATGGCTTCTTCAAACGCAATGTGCACAAAATCTGTCCGCTACCCATCGAGAAACAAGAGGACTCAAGAAGACTGTCGTTGAAAGGAGCTTCCAAGGTGGGGAGTATGTTGGAGCCTTTCTAAGAATCAACAAGCTCGCAGCTACGAAACTGCGTTTTTGGCCTAATAGGGATGTGCAGTGGGCGTTTAACAACACTAGAATTGTATAGTAAAAAAAACGTAGCATCACTAATTGTAATTAGCTTTTGTGTTAACATTCGTACCGCTTTTTGATAAAATTTAGTTGTGAAAAGAAAGACTGCACGTGCCTTTTTTCCCATGGTATCATGGTTCAGTATTTAATACAAGTATTAAACAGTGAAATATAAAACAATTGATTGGTTTTGAATAAATAACAAATGCAAAGACGAAACAAATACTTTGCTGCTTCTTGCATTTTGTTTTGTTGTTGTTATTATTGTTGAATGATTTAAGTTCATTTCTCTACTATTCGTCATCTACAATTCTTTTGTAAAATTTATACAACAAAAAAAGTCGAAATCAATTTATTAATTTTCAAAATTCAAAATGACGGTAATTTGAAGACATACAAATCAATTGATTCCACTACTAACCAAGATGATGTCGTTAACTATCCTACCGAATTTATGAACCCTCTAGATTTGCCAGTACTACCAATTAAAGGTTGGATAGTGATCATAATGTTGCGAAATATCAACCAACAGCGTCTTTGTAACGATACACGGCTAGCGGTTAAAAAATTAATGAACAACGTAATCGAAGCAACCATTCTTAATGGAAAGTATCGAGAAGAAGACGTTTCGATACCACGCATCCAAATGAATTCGGCTAACATACCGATTTAATTTAAACGATTGCAGTTTCCTGTGCGGCTTGCTTTCGCTATGACCATAAATAAATAACAGCGGCAGTCAATTGTATGTTGCCTGTTTCCGTGTTGGAAAAGCATGAGATTTGTTTATTTACGCGGCAGGGAATCGAACAAAAAATATCGTCTACCATAAAGCATTACAATGAAAATATAATACAGTATTGCAGTGTACGAAATACTGAAACTGAATTTTGTAAATATATTGTTGGTGACATTAAAAATACATACATATTCACATTATGCAAAAATTCACTCATTACAATAGTTTAATTATACATCTTCTTATTTTTCTTCTTAACGTGTCACAAATATCATATACGCAACCACCGAAAGGGCAGAACAACGTTTTCCGGGCCAACTAGTTTATTAATTAATTAATTAACTAATTAGTAAACATAATAAGCAATAATACCAAAGTTGATTACGCTTACTGATCTCATCAATGAATTTTGACTAAATTTTGTTTTATTAGTTACTAGAGACCAGTCTCTGCTTAATACTTACTGAAATTGAATTGAGACATCTATATGCTACCAGAGACCAATTGAACCAAAATGGAAACTTTGCTTATTATTGAGGTAATTAAAATATATCACTTTTGTTAATGAAATGAAAGAATTTATGGTGAAATGAAAAAGTACTGGGAATTGTCGATTTAAATCTGGCGGGGTAATCTAGGCAGGTACATTTTTTTTTTTTTCCTAGGTTGGTACAACTGTCCTTAATTACTATGCCAAGTTTGAGCGGGATCTGTCAACCAGTTTGTTTACAGCAGCTGGTTAAGTAAGTCGATGTCAATAGTGCGTGCCGATTTTTTACTATGGGTGATTTCGTTGAACAAAGAATTTGTTTAAAGTTTTGTGTCGCGAATGAATTTCGGGCATATGAGTGGTACAAAGCCTTCAAAGACGGTCGTGAAGTGGTCGAAGACTTGCCTCGTTCCGGACGCCCATCGACCGGCTTCTACCGACGATAACGTCGATAAAATTAAGGAAATGGTGCTCGAAAACCGTCATACCAGCTTGAGAGAGATAGCACATGAGCTCAACATATCCCACGATTCAGCACGTACGATTTTGATTGATATTTTGGGCATGAGAAAGGTGGCCGCGCGACTGGTGCCAAAAGAGCTGAATTTTCTTCAAAAACGCTATCGCGAACAGATCGCTTCGGACATGCTGGATCACTGTAATTCCGATCCTACATTCATGGAACGCATCATTACGGGTGACGAGACGTGGGTGTATGAATACGACATGCAAACAAGCCAGCAAGCATCGGAATGGTTGGGAAAAAATGAGCCGAAACCGAAAAAACCACGCCAAAGCCGCTCGAAAGTCAAGGTGATGCTAATTGTTTTCTTCGATATCCGTGGCGTAGTGCACTACGAATTCGTTCCAGAGGGTCAGACGGTAAACAAGGAGTATTACCTAGGCGTTATGAGACGTTTGCGTGAGCGTATCCGTAAGAAGCGGCCAGAATTGTGGGCGAACAACTCGTGGATTTTGCACGACGATAACGCGCCGTCTCACCGAGCTACGATTGTGAAGGATTTTCTCGGCAAAAACTCAACTAACATCATTGAACAAACACCGTATTCGCTTGATTTGGCCCCCTGTGACTTTTTCCTTTTTCCAAAACTAAAATTGCCGCTTCGTGGCACCTGTTTTGAGTCCATTGAAGCCATGAAAGCGCCTATAAAAAATGTTTCGATGATTGGAAATGCCGTTGGCATAGATGTACTGGAGCAAATGGTGCCTATTTTGAAGGCGACCCAATAAATTTGGATGATTAAAGGTAAAAATGTTGTTTTATTTATAAATTCCCGGTACGTTTTTGACAGATCTATATAGATCTCCTCCAACAAATACGTCACTCAAAACGAAAATGAGTCGATTGTTTGTATTCATCAAGTGGTTTTGCGTCTCACTGAAAGAAAAATTCTGTGGAATTCCACAAAAATATTTTTGCGGTCCGTAATTACGATCAACGGATAGTTTCATCGTACGGACGGTATATCCAAGCCACCCCCATTATAATACAGAGGTTACAGAAAAAATGTTGTGTACGTGCGGGACCTTACATGCGTACGGATGCATTGAAGCCATGGCTTTAGCCACCATATACCCAATGTACAACGACTTAATTATAATGAATTAGAAAGTATTTTACAATTCCGTTTTTTTTTAAAACCGTATCAAAATCCGTGCAGTGGTGTAGAAGTTATACACATTTTTATAGTTCTAAGAATAGTGAGGTGAGTAAAGTGCTTGACTTTGGTAGGGTTTGAGATTGGAATGATGAGAAATCTGTTACTTCCTTCTTAGGAAGGTTGTAACCTTTTTAGTCTACGCATTGTATAGCATGGGTGAGGGTGGACGCCAGCGGATTGGAAAATTAAAATGAGACTTAAGATATCGAAATCTTCTTACTTACGCGCATAACTGATACGTATTAGGGAGAAGCAAGATGCGCGCGCCATAATTGGGTTTCGCTCCATCCTAAAACTGGCCTTGAGCCGGCACTGGTTGCCAGTTCCTACGAAATCAATAGTTCTTCTCTGATTATGTTGTCGTCGCCGAAAAAGCAGACAAAAACGAATAACTGAGACCAATTAGAAATGACAGTAGATCACACAGCAAATCGAAGAATGGTGACAGTTTAATTTTTGAAACTAGTTGCTCCTCGATATCATTTAACATGAGCTCAATTCAAGCTTTCACCGTATTGTTCGATAAAGGTACTTCTAACCCTACAACTTCTTTGACAGATTTGAGCCAACAAGGTTTCACAAGAGCTCTTGTGTTGAGTACAATTATATTGGTGTAGGTTAAAACAAGAATGAAGAAACAAATAACTAGTGAAAAGAAGATTTACTTTGGCTATGCTGAAGTTGTAATACTCTTCACGCACCTTTTCTATTTTGTGATTATAGTTCTAAATTCATGTTTTATATGGGAGGTACCCCTCCTAGTAATCCAAAGGTCTTGAAATTTACATAGTTTGTGTATATGGATCAGATAGCTCCAGTGTCCACATTTCAGTTCCATGGTACAAAACAAAAGTTTCTATTAAGAAAATGAAAATGGATCTGAGATTATATGGCAGCTACCCTTCCTAGTAGTCCGAGGATCTTGCAAAGTACATATGGGTCAGAGACTTATAGTGTTCAAATTTCAGTTCAATAAGTCAAAAACAAAAAAACTTTTTCTAATAAGAACTTTAATTTAAAAGGGGGTTTGTATGGGAGGTAGCCCTCCTGGTAACCCTAGGATCATGAAATTTATTTCGTTGGTGGATATATTTCAGACATTTATAGTGTCCAAATTTCAGTTCCATAGTACAAAAACCAAATAAAGTTTTCTAATAAGAACATGAATTTGGATGGGTTTGAAATTTATATGGTTGGTGATATCAGTATGAAAAACAAAAAGTTTTTGTAATAAGAACTTTCATTTGGATCCCGGTTTGTATGGGGGGCTATTCCACAATGTCCTGCGTATGGTAAAAAGAAAGCTCCGTGCAATTTCAGCTCTCCAGCTCAGAAACGGAAGGACTAGTATGCATACAAATAGACGGACAGACGGACATGGCTAGATCAACTCGTCTAGTCGCGCTGGTCAAGAATATATATTAGTAAATTCTATTTTAGCACAAGGCCTTAGTTGATTCAGCTTATACATATTGTAATTAGAATTAAGTCTTCTAGTTTACAATAAATAAATAGTAAATTCTATTAAAGGAAAATCGTTAAGACTATGATTATTTCGAATCATTTGTGAAGATATGGGTTCATTACACCAAAATTTACTTTACCACACAGAGGTTAGATGGTTATCGAAAGGCAAATTATGTACTGACAAGAGTTTTCGATTAAATTTCATCAATTCAGCCTTTTATTGAAGAAGTGGGGTCTGAAATAAACATCGAAGCATATACACCTGGTATGTAAATGATCTTGCAGAATTTGGATACCTTTTGGTTGAAAAGAAAATCAGAATACCCAAAATTAACAACAGAAGATTTGTAGTGTTTGATCCCATTTACCACATCCTACTTGTGCTAGTTTCATCAATGACCCAAAAAAAAAAGCAAACGGAGAAATCGGTTAAAATTAGAAAACGATTTTAAAAACGGTTCCGCGTTGGGATAAATTGGTTAACGCAAAACAGGAGCACACTTCACATTAATATGACTCGTGGGTATTTTTTTTAAAATTTGTTAATAATAAATGTCCTTTAATATTTCCTTAATAAAAATGCTGACATCCTAGAGTCGCGGGTTCAATTCCCGCTCAAGTCTGATCCTGCACTTTTCCAATTTCCTCAAATCCTTCCTAACTCTCTCCCTGTGCTGAAGGCCTTTGTCGCTATTGCTCATATTAATAACTAAATTATAATTTGTAATTATAATCTTAGTTCTATATAAATAAATAAATAATAATTAGAGTTTCTTCTATTGTGTGAGACTTTTATGATTATGCTATTAATTTCGATATCTCAAACGAAGCTACTAATGCTTTTTCGGAAGACACAAATCTTGTAAGTACCTCTAGGCGCGAGCTTCATTTCTTTTAAATTCCCTTATTATCCTATTAAAGAACTCTGGTGGTCGGTCAGAAAAAATTGGACGAACCGTTTCTATGTGGCGTGTTAATTTCGCTGGCTTCAAGGCATCGTTCGCGAGAACGGTTGCGCTCATAAAGCACTGTGGGTTGATTTCTCTATTGCTTTCTATCGAAGTACATCCAAATTTAATGTAGCTATTATCGAATTTTCTCTTAAGCGGAATTTTCTAAAATTAATGCAGTTTTGTAGTACATAAGAACGCACATACAACCAACGCCCAAATTCTCCTTTGTAATAGCAAGTTTTTATTAACCGACCTATTCTCTATAAAATGGATGATCTTTACCCCGTTATTCGACAGCTAAGTCGATCTTACTTCGTTCGAACTAAGTAAGAACTCAAGCAAACACACTTTTATAATATAATTTAAATACACTAACCGACCTATTCTCAGAAACATCACAATCTTATTAAAAAAAACATCATACAAAGAGCTTTTAGCGATTCTCGCACAAGTTGAAAGTTTCGCTATTAAAAAAGACTGTAATAATCTGTAAAGTAGTATATGTCTGTAAACTTCAATTTATCTAGGTTTGCCAACTTACATAAGTTATAAATATAAAATATTTTATGAAAAAAGAATATTATAAAAAATGAAAATACGTGTTTTTTAGGGGTTCTCCTAGTTATTCTGACTATTTATAATTTTTTTTCTAAATTCGACTTTTCTCTTAAGTTGGCAAGCCTAATTTTACTATCGGGTATGTGATAGAAAACACCGACGTTTTTGATGTCGGGCGTTTTCAATTTCATCCAAAAAAAAACCTAGGTGTGATAGAGAACGCGATGATTTCATTTTTCGAACATTGATGTTCGAACGAACTGCTAATTGAATACTAATAATTTTAGGGCCGTCTAAAATGTATCGAATTTGTGGCGACATTTATAGTTTTTTTTTTCTTTGGATCCTCTTGCTAGTATTTACACTCAGCCACAGATGCCAAGCACATAATTTGACTCTGCTCATTCCCATTCACATCGCTCACTCTACAAAAACCAAATGAAAAGAACAAACTTCCCTTCTCAAAAACAAAAATCGTGTAGAACACCCCCTATACCACATTGCATATATTCCAACTTTCACCAATGAGATTTATTAAACTTATTGAACTTATCACTTTCTATGCATTTTTGAAATAATATTAAAACATCTCAGCTTTATTACCAAAAAATGCAGTTTATTTTAACATATCAATTAATTAAACAAATTGGAATCTTCGAAAATGTTAAAATTTATGTGCAACCGCGTACTTTCCTTATTAAGAAACCAAAATTGAGAGAGAGAGAGTTCTGCTGTCGTGATCATAGGTGTAATGGACCCCGCACATTATTGTTCAGTATCATAGTGTTATGAATATGAATGTAATAGTGGTTTTACAGTGAGCGAAGATTCGAATCTATGAAGATGCGACAAAAAAAAACAGGCGATCATTTGCTTCGAAGTGCTTCGTGCGCAAACAACATTTGTTGGATTTGGCTCATCTTGAAAGACCCATACAGTCGACTGCTGTTTAGTTTCAGGCTCATATGCATAGATCCATGATTCTTCACCTGTCACGATCTTATAAACGTCTTTTGAAGCACCGCGATTGAATTTTTTCAACATTTCTTTGTAACAATCGACACGAGCCTTTTTTTGCGCGATTGTCAAATTATACGGTATCCAACGCGAACAAATCTTTTTGACGGCCAAATGTTCATGCAATATTGAATGTATGCGAGTGGAACTAATGCCCAAACATGTCTCTATCTCACGATGTGTCACATGACGATCTTGCAATATTAGTTCACGCACAGCATCAATGTTTTGTGGCACAACAACCGATTTTGGACGACCTTCACGAAATTCGTCCTGGAGAAAACTACGACCACGATTGAATTCAGAAAACCAGCGAAACACGGTGGCCCTGGATGGTGCTTCATCACCAAAAGTCGAAGCGAGTTGATTGGCAGACTCTTGTTGAGTTAATCCACGTCGAAAATCATAAAAAATCATTGCACGAAAATGTTCACGACTTAATTCAATTTTTTAGCCGAAACGAATTTTTCAAGTCACTGTAAACAAAACAAATAGTACTCGTATGACAAAACATTCTGAGTACATTTATAATTAAAAACGACAAGCTTTACGATACCAATGTCAGATGTAACATATCAACATTGGTGTTGCCATATCTCAAGACTTAAGTAGCAGCCCTCGTATGTATTTGCGAATGTATGCAATTGATGACATAATATTTTTGAAAATCGATAATTTTTTACAAAACTGTTGTCCGACATTGAAATTGGATCACTATTATCACAGCAATGATTTTAACACTTTTCCTTTTTGCATAGTTTTTGTTATATTCCGAAATTTCCGCGAGAAATCAACAAATCGAAAGATTACCCATTTTACAGAGCGATAACAGTGCACACAAATTAACATTTTTTTAACAAACAAATTAACACCTCCTCAGCAAATGATGATCAATTGTTTGCGTAAAAGCTTTCCTTGTAACCGCAAAAAACCATTAAGAACGAGTTATTTGTATGTTAGGCGTTAACAGACATAAAATTTTTTTGTCATTGCCTTGAGAATAGGTCGGTTAGTCTTCAAATTCAAATTGGAAAAATTAATATTAAACATTAAGGTGTTAACATTAATTGTACGTATTACAATACAACACCACAGTCCTTTTAAAAAAAAACAGTTTTTCCAACTACTATGTATATTCAGTGTTTTTCGAATTTATTTTCGAATTTATATACTATATATATATTAGGGTGATTAAAAAAAAAAATTCTTTTTCTCTTTTCGCAGACAGTTTTTAAATCACCCTAATATATGTATGTAACAAAATCGTGTGTGTTACACCATTTATAGCTCAAGAACGGCTGAACCGATTTTAATGAAATATGATTTGTTGGATTCGTCTCCGACAAGCATGACGTAGCATAACCACCACCACTTTTTTCATTGAATAATTCTTTCGTTCATACAAAAACGTCACCAAAGTTTCAGGTTGATATCTCCACTGGAAGTATTTTTGGCCACTGCACAGTGGTGATCGTAAACTCCAAAAATAAAATAAAATTTGGCACATACTCGTATAGTTGGTGAGGCAAATACGAGTATAACTTTAAAATAGAATTTCTCCTTGATTGGAGAAGAAAAATTTTTCTTCATAATGCAATTTTTCATTCTTAATAGAGATACTTGATAAAAATGAGGTTGATGAGTCGAAAGCCCTTTGAAAACATCAGTGATATTATTGAGGCGGCTGTTTTGCCTGGCATGTGATCTTCTATCGCGTTTGCAATATTTGTTACGTGCCTCGGACGCGTTTTCTCCAAGACACCCTACGGAAGGAACTGCAGCTTTTATAATTTGTGATTTATGAAATAATAATTTATGCACGTACGCCCCATCCCCATTTCAGTTGATAATTTTAAGTCGGACGTTTTCGACAATGCCCAATCCAATAGAACACTATTGTTCTCCTTATTTTATTTCCAAACTTTAAACATTTCTCTTCGGTGAAACCTGACTTCATCTGAAACATTATTTCAATAAACAATCGATTCACTATTGTTTAAATACGACAGTTTCAAAAACTAAAAATGTTTTTTTTATCTAAAACACCTTGTGGAAAGTTTTTAAAAGACAGCTGGCTTTAAAGGGCTGCATAACCATAACGCCTGAGGTATCTAGAATTCGAAAATAGCAAAAAAGTTTAGCTTTATGGCTAAAAAGTGGGGACTCCGACCACTGATGTAAATAATGGTCTTGCCAATACTATTCTGCATACTCCGTTAACAATAAATGAAAGGAAAAAATTCAATAACAACAACACACATTTCAAGAAGGAGCAAAGAATAAACAACGAAAAGGCGAACAAAAGCCTATGTAAACCCTATGCGAACGAACGCGAATGCAAGGAAAAGAATGAGCTCGCTCGGGAGCCGGAACATCACCGCACAAACCCGAACGCACGAAATACACGCAAAGAGCGCATTCTTTCGTTGTAATGTGGACTCCAAACAAACATTCGCTTTCGTGCGTTTACGTTCGTTTGCCTATTGTGTACATAGATAAAGATTTTGTGAATGGTTTTGTAAAAACAATAAAACCATTGCATACATAGTATGTATTACATACATTTTGAATTGCTAATATTTTCAAATTTCTCAATCCCACTCACACAACTGAAGCGAAACGAGATGGGAAAACCAACTGAATATGCGAGAGAAGAAAAAGAAAAACGTCGGAAGAACAGAATGTTGTTTTTGGTAATCGACAAGCTCGTGACCCTCCCACTTCCCTTATCACCAAACCAAAATTCAGAGAGAGAGCGGGACAGAGACTCATAAAAAGAGGAATATATATAACAATAAAAAAAACAACGCAAAATTCAAGAAGAAGCAAAGCATGAACAACTTTTTGTGTGTGGTTTTGGAAAATTTAAAAAACTTAATAGATACTAAAACAAGTAAAAAGAAGAATAACTTACGGTCTGCCGAAGTTGTAATACTCTACCCCTAAGTAGTGGTCCGAGGGTCTTGAAATTTACATAGCTGATCCCGTTTGATCAAAGACTAAAAGTGTCTAAATTTTTAAGTCGATAGTACTTTTTAGGTTTCCGTACCCATAGGGAACTAACGGGACCCTATTACTAAGCTTACAATGTCCCTCCGTCCGTCTCTTGCTCTATCTCATTAACCGTAATAGGTAGAGATTTAAAATTTTCACAGAATGTGTAATTCACTTGGGTGTAGAACGACAAATACTACAAATACACATTTTTAGAAGCATTGTTCTTTAACTTAACCTTTTGTTTAACAATTTTTTTGTTTTTTGTAGTATACTTTTAGATGTGATTGTAGTATAATTTTAGGCTGTTAAATATGAACATAATTTAATATTTTAAGCAAAAAATCTTGTGACGATGGTACGGAACCCTCCGTGTGCGAGTCCGACTCACACTTGGCTGATTTTTTTTTTTTTATGTCAAAAAATATTTTAATTTTTCTGTTATTCTGTAAAAGAACTTAAATTAAACTTAAAACAATTACAAAACAACTTTAACAAAATTAGAAAGTTGGAAAGAACAATTAATTTATTAATTAATAAATCTAGTTGATTGGTCACAGGATGAGATCTTCTCAACCTTTGCGCCACTCTGACTCCTCCTATTCTGCGTCGCTTTAAGAGACGCCTGGCTAGTATGTTTGGGTGATTTTTCAACCGCTCCATATAATTCTTAGCCTGGCGATTAATCACATCACCAATTTTTGGTATTATTAAGTCGATAAAGTCAAAAAACAAAAAAGTTTTTCTAACAAGAACGTTAATTTGGATCTGGGTTTATATGGGGGGTGCCTCTCTAGTGGTTCGATTCGGCAGATTCCGACAAATGTATTGCGTATAGTAAAAAAAAAACTTCGTGCAAAATTTCAGCTTCCTAGCTCAAAAACTGAGGGATTAATTTGCATACATACAGAGAGACAGACGGACATGACTAAATCAACTCGTCTCGTCGCGCTGGTTAAGAATATATCTGAGTCAATAAGTCAAAATAGCTTAAGTCGAAAATTGATTTAATTGAGTTAGAACATTATTATTATTCACTGCTTCAAAACAAGTATTTAGACTAAAGAATTTTCTAAAAGTGTGGCATAAAATCATAGTTATCATATATACATACTACTATGACTACTATTAATTCGTACACATACGATTTTTCTCAGAAATCCAATATTCAAACTGTTTTTAATAATTAATAATAAAAATATGAAATAAAACTAAAGAGAAATCATTTTACACAAAAGGGACAATATCTCAAAACATAAATTTTCGACATAAGTTAATGTGACTATGACACAGATATATACTTTATGGGGTCTCCGAATGTCTCCTTCCATGTGTTACAAACTTCATGACAGACTTATAATACTATTCACGACGTGAAGAGTATAAGAAAGTATATTTATCTTTAAAAAATGAAGAAAAAAGGAATCCAACTACCTAGATTAGCATTAATTTGTCGTTTTAAAAAAAACTGACTGCATCTCGACAACAGGGAAACCTACCGGGTCAGACTGAAGCTAAGACCAAGGTAGGTGATGCCATAAGTATAAAAAAAAAATTTCATCAAAATCGGTCCAACCGTTTAGGAGAAGGAGAGTCATAAACTTCCGTTTACTCGAATTTTATTAACTAGCAATCCCGTCGTGCTTCGCTACGCTCCGGCAATATTTCGTCAAAATCGGCTTTGTACCGGAATGTTATTTGGTTGTGACTCACAATATTGACATAATTATCCGATTATTTGACCCATATTATATATATTACAGCTTCTTCTATATTTTTATAGAGTTTAGTTACTTTAACTTAACAAGTGCAAAGATTAATTAATATAATAAATATTTTTTTTTATACTCATATTAAACATATTAATTGTAAGGAAAATGGGAGATAGAAAAATCTTACATTCACAGTTAATTAAACCTAACACTAGAACTAAAATTAAAACTAAGGAACAATACTTAATAAAGCTAATTTATGAATTAGCCTGTTAAGTAATCTACACTAGGAAAGTAAAATAATTGATTTCTAATGTCTAAATTTATATTATATTAGCTTGTCAGACTTTTTCATCTATTATGCCAATATCTGCCTTTTTGGGAAGAAGAGAAATGGAGTAATAAAAAGGAAGATCAAAAATAATATTTAATAGTTTATTATGTTGAATTGAAGTTTCTTACAGTGACACAAAAAAAATTTTTCCAATTTCTGAATTAGAGTTGTGCGTGAAATCGTACGTGATCGTGAAAAGTCAAAAAAACTGTGAATTCTCGTGATCGTGAACGAGTGCCGAAATTGCGTGAAATTCGTGAAAGGGTTTCATCACGAAAATTCACACCATCACGAATATTCACGTCTTCAGTATACGTGTATACGTATATACATCAAATTTTATTTTTTTTTACTATATATTTCCTCGCCATACGATTTAAAAACTCCAATAAAATAAGCAATATTCAATTCACGCAAGTCAGGAACAATTTAATATAACATAAATCATTTCAGTGCGCAGAACATCAAGAGACATAATCTTATCATCAATATTTTATTTATTTATCTATTTAATAACTATCTTATAATACTAAATTATGAGCTAGCTTAAAATTAAAAAAGAGCACTAGCCTCATTGGTATTGGATGCATATGTTTTAATACTGTAAGAGACTACAAATATGTAATTACATTTAATGATTTAATTAATTAAAAAGAATGGAGGAACTGTAATACATATTTCTGAAAGCTATTATTTAAAGATAGATAGAAAGATAAATTGATGTGGGATGTTAAAGTTGGTTATAAAGGTTAGTTCGTTTTAGGAAATTAATTATAAGTAAGCTATCGTTTAATGATGGGCAAGACAAGGCAGAAAGGGGGTTTTGTTGTGCGGAAATAATGCTTTATGTGTGCGGAGAAATTAGTACAATTAGTGAGAATATAACGAATTGAAAGGGGAGAGTTTGATTTGCAAAAATTACAAGATGGGGCTGGGGATCTGTTGAAAAGGTAATTGTGTGTGAGGTTAGTGTGACCCAGAAGCAAACGTACCAATATGGACACGTCACGGCGAGATAATGTGGAGTAATTTGGAGTCATGACATAGTCGAAAATGTTGCATTTGTTGAAGTTGGTTGATCTGTAGTGTTGGTTTGAGTTTCTTCAAGAGGTAATACTATTTAACAGGACAGTTTGTATGATGTGTTTATGAACATCGATGCAATTGAAGTTATTGTTGACAATCAGCGGGTAGTTGGGGATGGATTTGGCAGATATGTCTGCCATTTCATTACCAGCAATACCACAGTGTCCGGGTACACAAACTATTTTGACAAAGGGAAAGGATGGAGTAAGAAGTTGTCTAATTTTTAAAGGATAGTAGCTATAGTTAGAAATGTTAAGGATTGCTTCAATGGCTGCTAAGGAGTCAGTGCAGATTGCATAAGGAGTATGAGATGAATTTATAATGAGGTTTATGGCCTCGTAGATAGCAATGATTTCGGCAGAGAAAACGGAACTATAATGAGGGAGAATAGCTTGTTTCAATATAGAGTTTTCCGTAGTTATACTAAAAGAAGTTGCAAATTTGGATTTGAACCCGTCAATATAAAGGAAAGAGTAATTTGGAAGTGAGTTTTTTGGAACTTAAAATTCTTTTTGGAAAACTAAGAGGGGTGTCTGTGATTTACAGTAGGAATGAAAGCTTGTAACAATCGACTGCGAATTAAATGACCATGGAGGTGGAAAGTATTTACTTTGTTTTAAAGGTTTGGAGAGAAGGTGTAATTCATTGTGTGTATGGTTATTGAAAGATGAAGAGCAGACGGGAGCTTAGGCGATTTTGAGCATTTAATAATTTTGTTTAGAGCTGGGGAGAGGGGGGAGTCATGGGAATGAAGAATGGATTTATAAAGTTTGGCAGTGTTACGGTGAAATCTAAGTTCTAGAGGCAAAGTTTTAGTCTCGAATAATAGGTTGTTAATGGGAGTAGTTTGAAAGGCAAATCTGAGAGCAGAGTGGTAAACAATGTTTAGTTTATTTAATTGCGATTTCGGACTATTACCATAAAGGTATAAACCAAAGTCGATTTTGGACATTATGATAGAATTGACTTCTGACAATAAAGTGAGACGGTTGCAGTTATATTTACCGATGGATAGGCATTTAATTATATTTAGTTTTTTGGAAAGAGAAGAAAGTAGATACACTATATCATTTCAAGTCTACTTTTTGTTAAATATAATTCCTAGTATTTGCATAGTAACAACATTTTCAATAGGAACTAAGTTAGAGATCAAGACAAAAGAGCACGAATTTTTCCTACAAAAGTGAAGGTGTTTACATTTTGACGCTGATAGCTTGTCGCCAGAATAGTTACACCACTGGAGAATATTTCTAAGTAAAGGGTCTGGAGGACAGTTTTTCCTAAATTTTGTAATGATGTGGTAATCATCTGCATAAGCACAAAAGTCGAGCTGACGGTCCAGTGAAATGATTCTATTCAGTTTATTGAACGATATGAGGAAGAGTATTACTGATAGTGGGGACCCTTGAGGAATGCCGTTATGTAGAGGTAAGGTGTTTGAGTAAAGATAGTCGATGTTGACTGTGATTTTTCGATTTTTCATTAAGTTTAACACGTAAGATATAATTTTAGGATCAACTTTCCAAAATTTGTGCTCATCATAATGGTGTACATCTAATTTGTCGAATGCTTTCATGAAATCTAATGATATGATGGAAATGTGATTTTTGGTGGAGAGGGAGGAGGAGATTTGGAAGTCAAGAGTAGCTAGGGCGTCTGATATGGATTTTCCTTTTCTGAATCCAGACTGACGACTATCAATGAGTTTGTCTTTGATATCCTGTATATTTTAAGGATAGAAATTGGAGTTTCTATTTGATTTGCAGCACGTGATGGCGTGTATGGTAGCGGTAAAGGTAGGGAGTTAGATTTCTGTCTGCAAAAAGCTGTGGAAAGATTAGTGTCGCTTGATTCTGTGGACCAGAACGTGCAAAATCTGTTAGCGATGTCATGCTGGTGTATCTGAATGATACGAAATGTAATGGATAGTCAGACGTGGTTTGATGACGCAAAAGTGTCGAATGTTTGCCCAGATTTTTGCGGTCGGTGTATTTGTATTAATAGTAGAAATGAAATTATATAATGATGAACGTTTGGAAATTTTGAGTTCTTTTTTGAAAGGGCGTTAGCTCTTTTGTATGCTATAATGTTTGCTATGGAGATGTTTCTTTTTAAGATGGACCAGAGATGGTTCTTGATGACTTTAAGTTCTTGGAGTTTGCGGCTCCACCTGGGGACAGATTTGTTTTTAGATGGGTTAAAGTGGTACGGAGGCATGGAGATGTTAGCGCTTTGACAAATAATTTTAGTGATGTTGGCAGATTCTTTGTTTATGCTAGAGCTAACTTGTTTTTCATGACTGTACCTTAAGGTTGCAACTATGAATTTTTCTCAGTTGGCATGATTAGTGATAAAAGTTGGAGTACTTTTAAATTATGATGAAGAGGGTCTGAAGAGGGAAATGATGATCGGAAAATGATCGCTGCCATGTAGATCGGACCTGCCAAGAAGCAGTCGTGGCTAATGAAGGAGTAGCCAGGGTTAGGCCAATGTTAGTGAAACTGTGTGCTAAAGTGTGTAGGTTGACCATTGCTTAGGATTAAGGGGGATTGATTGATAAATTTTGCAATGGTGTTGCCTCTACGATTGTTTACAGAGGAACCCCAAGTACGGTTCCATCCGTCGCCAGTTATAACTGTAGAGGACGAGGTGCTAGCAAAAACATTGCGAAGATAACAAAGAGTGAATGATTTTTTAGGAGGAATATAACCAGAAATAATGTTCAACGTGACCCTGGACTTGACTGAGATACCGACAGAGTCAAAGTCATGAGCAAGAGAAAGAATTTCATGTTGTAAGGAGCTATGGATGAGAAGAGAGACACCACCGGATAAGTTGGGTGATGGGTTATGATAATAACAACTATAATTAATTGGTATGAGAAAGTTGCGCTTTGGGCAAATATGTGTTTCCTGTAAGGATATAATATTAGGGTGATGTAGTTGAATAAGTATTTGCAGCTGATCGTAATTGTTTAAATAACCATTGACGTTCCACTGCAAGATCTTTAGCATAAAGAAAATATAACAGTACTACGAGGTGTATTCAAAAAATAACTTGAATTTTCAAATTTCGCGGGCTACGTACATTCGACTTTCGATTATTATTTTTTTTCTGTTGGTACACTCGTCTCGAAGATATGTTCACGGTTTGAGCCGTATAACATGTTTAGTTTGTTTGTAAGAGGTATAAAGAAGACAAGTGTTTTGCGTGTTCGGCGATTTTCTGCTATCGAAAAAATGGAGTTGCATCAAATTTTGTGTAAAAACTGGAATTAAGTACTCAAAAACACTTGAAATTTTGACAGTGGCATACGGTGAGAGTACTCTGAGTCAAAAAAATGTTTACAAGTGGTACAAGCTTTTCACAGAAGGTCGAGAAGATGTGAATGACGACGCTCGCTCTGACGCCCCAGCACATCAACAACCGATGAAAATGTTGAGAAAGTGAAGAAAATTGAAAATTGTTATGAAGAATCGTCGAATCACAATTAGAGAAGTTGCTGAGGATGTCGGCATATCGGTTGGTTCATGCCATGCAATCTTTTCGGTAATTTTGGGCATGAAGCGTGTGGCAGCGAAGTTCGTTCCAAAATTGCTGAATTTTGACCAAAAACAACGTCGCATAAGCATCGCTCAGGAATTGTTGAATGACGTCAACGATGATCCAGATTTGCTTAAAAGGGTCATAACTGGTGACGAATCATGGGTATATGGTTATGACATCGAAACCAAAGCCCAATCGTCCCAATGGAATAGTCCAGGGGAGTCCAAGACCAAAAAAAGCACGCCAAGTTCGATCAAATGCCAAGGTTTTGCTCACTGTTTTCTTCGATTACCATGGCGTAGTGCATCAGGAGTTCTTACCACAAGGTCGTACGGTAAATAAAGAGTATTACCTTTAAGTTATGCGCCGTTTGCTTGAAGCAATACGAAAAAAACGCCCGGAATTGTGGAAAAAAAATGAATGGCTTTTGCATCATGATAATGCACCTGCTCACTCATTTTTGCTTGTGAGAGGTTATTTGGCCAAAAACAACACCGTTATCATGCCTTAGCATGACCTTTTCCTGTTCCCAAGATTGAAGAGACCCATGAAAGGACGGCCGTTTTGCGACGTTTGAGGAGATAAGAATCGAATCGCTGAAAGAGCTCAAGGACATACCAAAAAGTGCATATCAGAACTGCTTCGAGGATTGGAAAAAACGCTGGCACAAGTGTATTATATCTGAGGGGGACTACTTTGAAGGGGATAAAATAGAAATTGATGAATAAATAAATATTTTTTGAGAAAAATGAAAATTCACCTTATTTTTTGAACATACCCTCGTATTATGGAAATAATTGATAAGAAGGTGGGTTTGATCAGTTCAGTAAGGGGCGCTGGACAACTAGACCCGGCATTAAAAACGCGCGAGAGCTGCCCAGCGAGTAGATATGAGAAGAGTGGACCAGGGCGAGAAAAATGCGTCCCCCGAGGATCCCTGGAGAAAGTCCCAAATCCAAGAGATTGCAATGTACTAATACAAGGTACTATACACGATTTTTGTTTGTTGAGAAATGAAGTGTTTTTGATTGGTTTTTGTGGAGTGAGTAATGTGAAAGAGAGTGAGCATTGTCAAAATATTTGCTTGGCATCAGTGGCTGAGTGTAAATAGTAGCAAGAGGATCCAAATTATAAGCATCGCCACAAATTTGATACGTTTCAGATTGCCCTAAAAAAACCAGTATTTAATCAGCAGTTCGTTCGAACATCAATGTTCGAAAAATTAAATCGTCGCGGTTTCTATCACACCTACGTTTTTTTGGACGAAATTGAAAACGCCCGACATCAAAATCGTCGGTGTTTTCTATCACACACCGGATAGAAACTGATAAGTTCAATAAGAATTTTTTAATAATCTCATTGGTGAAAGTTGACATATACGCAGTATGGAACCCGGTGGATGTTCTAAATGATTTTTGTTTGTTGAGAAGGGAAGGTTTTTCTTTTCATTTGGTTTTTGTAAAGTGAGGGACGTGAATAGGTGTGAGCAGGGTCAAAATATTTTCTTGGCATCTGTGGCTGAGTGTAAATATTAGCAAGAGGATCCAAAGAAAAATAAACGACAAGTGTCGCCACAAATTCGATACGTTTCAAGGGGCCCTAAAATTTCTAGTATTCAATCGTCGCGTTTTCTATCACACCTAGGTTTTTTAGACGATATTGTAATCGCCCGAACAAATGAGAGTCTTTGTATGATATCCTACATTATTAAGAATTTTGATTTAAGAATGACTTTTAAATTTAGATAAATAATATCTATAAACACAAAAAAATAATTTATTACACCGCAACCTATAATAACATAAATGCCTAGACTATGCGTCCTTTAAATGTATGAAAAACTAGAAAATTTTCGTGTGTGAACGTTCGTGATCGTGAAAGATCCAAAAAAATGTGAAAAATCGTGAATGTGACGGAAACTTTATTTTGTGAACGGAGAATTTTGTCATGCGCACAGCTCTAGTCTGAATGTAGCTGAGAGAATGTTCCATGTTGTCATTCAAACCAAGCGGTACCGAATTGAATTGAATTTGCTTTCCAGTGTTATTTTGTACTACATATTCGCGTCTTCGACTGCATTTGACAACAAAAATTGCACACAAATTCCTCTCACAAAACACATTTGCTCTCCCCGGCTACATTTCATAACAACAATTTCGAAATATTTGTGTACACTTGTTGTTGTTATACATATTCATATACATAGTCTTTGATGTGTATATGCAATAGCTCTAAAACTCGCCTCTACATAAACAAACTAAGAAACCAAATAATCAATTCACCAAATGAATGCGACTTAATTTTTCTCTTGTTCCTTTCGTTTTTTTTTTTTTTTTCTTCTTTTAAACTCTTTTTGTTCCAATCGTTTTGAATGGCGATCGTTTACTATTGCATCGCTCTCTCAAAAAAAAAATGAAAATCATTCAATTTGTGTCTGTTTCCGAAAAGTTAGTACGAAATTCAATGGTACTCAGTTATGCTAAGCAACTGGATTCGTTCGTACAGATGTCTATTTTGAAAAGCGTCTATAAGAATTTGTTGAATCTCACTATAGCTATTGCTAGAACAATAAAGAGCAATGTTCTCAGCGAAGATTAAAGCTAAACAATGGTTAAGCGTTGGAATGTGATAGGTCTACAAATTATACAGATGGGGACCTAACACAGAACCCTGACAAACGCCTTCAGTTATCAATTTTCTATCAGACTTGACACAATCCATATTAACCCAAAAATATCGGTCGGATAGAAAACTATTTATCATTTTAACTAGGTACAATAAAGCCTTTGTGCCACACAGTGTCAAAATCAGCCTAAATGTACAATGTGATCATGCCCACGGATTTCTTGGAGTTTAACTTGTAGGCCTAAAGTCATACTGTGAAGAGGGAAGAATATTGATTTCTTCAATGTATGTATTCAACCTTACTTTAATTATTCGCTCAAATATTTTAGAGAATCCGCTCAAAAGACTGATGGGGCAGTAACTTTCTGGAGAATCAGCAGGTTTACCTGACTTTGCAATTGCAACAATCTTAGCTAACTTCCAGTTGTGTGGAAAGTAGCCAATGCTCATGTATTCATTAAACACAATAGCCAATCATTTTAGAGCACGTTTGGGGAGATGTTTCAGGCAAATATTTGGTATGTTATCAGGACCTGGTGACTTCTTTGGTTTTAGAACTCGAACAACTTCATTTACATCCGCAAAACTGATGGTTTGGTCGCTATAGGATACATCATTTTTCAGTGCGCTAAGCGAGCTGTTAACAGTGGTTGGATCTGAAAGCGAATCAGTGAGGTGATGCTTTTTCTCAAATATTTCACTCATAATATTAGCTTTCTGTTCTCTAGTACTGTAAATCTTATTGTTGTAATAGAAGCTAGGAACGAATTGTTTTTCATTCTTGATAATTTTTGTAATTTTCTAAAATGGTTGAGAGTTTGAGTCTAAACAGGAAAGTTTATTATTTCAGATAATGTTACTAAATTCAAACATTAGCACTTTAATTTGACGGTTACGAAAATTTAATCTGGCTTTGACTAATGGTTGCCTAGATCTTATCCAATATCTTCGTGCAATGTTTCTAATTTTTATATGCTCAATAATATTATCAGGAATTTTGGAGTTAAATGGGTGATTGACATGGGATTTGGGTACTGCTTGGTCGATCGTACCAGAAACTCTGGTTTTCATGAAGTCAATAATTGAATCAATTTCATTACATGTAGATAATGAATTATCATTTAAAGTTGTCATGGAAGCGTTAGTTGAGGATACGCCTGAAAATTTTCCAGTTAGCTTTTGAGTATAGTAAAGTTTGCTTATTTAAAGTAGTTGTGTTTGACGTAATTTTACATACAACGGGTAAATGGTGTAATGAAATGTCATTTAGAACTAGTGGTTCTGTGAGAAATTCAGGTGAACTTGCTAGTTTCCCTGAAAATTTCATAAAAAAATTGGTAAAGCGGTTTCGGATCCCCATAAATACATTCACTTTTATATATATAGAAGATACGTATTCAGAATTTTATTGGTTAAAATGAAATAAAATATATTAATTCTTAACTCAATGTATTGAAATACAGAAGTTATGTGAAAAGTTCATGATATGAAATTTTTTATAGAATTATTTCTAGTATTTATTCTGGATTCAATGATGACTTTTGTTCGCTACGTTTTGCTTTCTATAGCACTTTCTGCTGAATGTAAAATTGTTTCCAAAATTTCTGATGGTATGAAGTTGCATATCTATAGAATGCGTTGGTAATTAATTTTTTTTTTTTTTAGCGTTATTGTTACAATGAATTTTTTTTTGGACATACAAATTAAGAAACGCCCAAAACTGACTTGATTTTCCTCCACAAAGTCCATTCATGAACCGAATAGAAAATTTAATTCTAGAGGATTATGAATTGGAAAAACTAAGAAGTACAACGATTCAAAATATAAAAACAATTTACATAATTTTTGTGATTTTATATTTGTGCTTTATGCAAACATCTATACACGAGGATGAAAACAGTACAGTTTACAATGCGGTCGGAATAACGTGAACTAATTAAATTTACGTTTATGAATTTGTTCACGATTGTCAGAGTACAACTTTAAAATCAAAAAATATTATTATAACGAGTACTCATGCTTTTATGTTATATTACTTTTTGAATGGCCTTTTACAACAAAATATAAACAAATATTTCAGTCGACTTCATTCAACTTCAACAAAACTAAATCAACCGACTAACGTAGCAAATGAACAAAAAGCAATGAGAAGCAATGCTGAACATTACTATTATTCCATATAAGTATGTTGTAAGGGAACTTCCTAAATTCGCAAAACATTTTACAGAATGTACGTAAGTTACAATTTTACATCATACGACGGCTGAAAAGGAATTGACTGAGTTCGGTTTGACGTACATTTGTATGTATTCGTATGTAGGTATATACGTTTACCAATGTATGTACTACTAGACATCCCTGCTTTGCAGAGGTGCATTAGAAAAACTGATTTACATTTCTTCACCGGTTTTATCACTCTGAAGCCAACGATGTCCGTTTTCATTTCATTTTATCTACGCACAAATTATTGATCCAAAAACTAACAAGTATACATACATACATATATATGTTTAACTAAGATGGCTTGATTGATTTAAAAAAATGTATTTAAGCCACCATATATCCAATGTACAACGATTTAATTAGAATGTAGTGCACAAATCCGCCTTCCGCAGGAAATTCTCTTAATCAGGTTATGCGTATCGGAAGATATATTATATTTATTCCTTTAAAACTCCTAGTTGGAGCATAGGGCCTCCACAAAGCTTCTCCATCGAAAACGGTTCTGGGCTGTTGTTTTTGCCCGATCCCATGTGGTGTTAATATCCGCTAGTTCCTGCAGGGTTGGCCATCTGTTCTTGTCCGGGTGCGTGGTTCGATTTTTTTTTTTTTTATCCGAGGCTTTTCCTTGTGTTGGTTGCAGCAATCGATTTGAATTCGACTAGGGTAAGTGATTGGCCTACCGCTAAAATCGAAAGATACTTATAAATAAATTCTTTTGACCCTGAAAATATTAAGTTCTTACGAAGATACAATTATTTATTGCCTCAAAATTAAATTTACAAATGACAAAATCTTGTGTCCTTTGATTACATTAATTATTGTCAGAATTTGTAAATGCACAAATTGTTTTGAGATATTACCCATTTTGTGTAAAGTAATTTCTGTTTGGTGTCATTTCATATTTATAAGTTGCTACACAAAAAAAATTATAAAAAATAAAATACATGCTTAAATATTTTTATAAAAGTAGATTTCACAACCTTTCTAACAAGCATAAATTTTATTTAGTTTATTTATTCCAATAATTGTTTAAAAAGAGTTTGAAAATTGGATTTGTGAAAAAATCATAGGTGTACGAATTTCTAGTGGTCAGGGTAAACTATATACATATATATGATTCTATACCATATTTTTAGAAATTTTTTTTAGCCAAAATACGTGTATTTGGCCCTGTATCCCACCTAGGAACTTTGGGAAATATATATATACGTGTATTGAAGCGGTTAATAATAATAGCATTCAAACTCAATTCGCCAATTTTCGACATAAGCTACTCTGATTTGTTGACACACATATGTATTGCTCTTAATTTTTTCATTTTTGAAGCTACAAATCAGGGTTAGAAGGTATCATCAAGTCGTACTAAGATATTTTTCACAAAAGCTTACAAACTAAAATACACAAGATAAAGTTTATAACGTAGTGGAAAAATCAGCGGCATTAATGATAATGTGAAAGAGACACAGTAGCTCTGGCTGTTGGTATTTCCTAGCTTATAGTTTGTTTTTGTTTGTTGTCTTTTTTTTAATACATTCGTTCGCTTATATGTCCATTCATCTATGCGCGTATGTGTGTTGATTGGTTTATTTTGTTGCTACGTCAGTTTGTTTGGTTACGGCATTCGTGCCTGGTACGACTATCACCGTTTCAGTCGCTGGATAAGGTTAGTTTTCAGCTATGACAACAATAACAACAACAACAATTATAATAATAATCATAACAATCGAAAACATACCCGTACGTATAAAAACAAGAAGCTGACAATACTTTTATATACATATATACATATACAGCTTTGCACATAAATGTTTGCATAATGATAAATGATAAAGTTAAAAAATGTAAATCTAAAATATCGTCGCTGCGCCTTGAAAATTCCATTTGTATATTTACATATACTTTTCACGCAGTGAATAAGTTTGTCATGAAGTTTGTAATACTCAGAAGGAGACATCGGAGACCCCATAAAGTAAATACATACTTATATTCTTGATCTAGTCATAACCGTCTGTATCTATGCAAACTAGTCCCTCAGAAGAGCTGAAGCTTTTTTTTACCATACGCAGTACATTTGACGGATTTTTTTACTATCGACTTGAAATATGAACACTATAAGTTTCTGACCCATATCCACCAACCTTCTAAATTTCAAGACACTCGGACTACTAGCAGTAGCGTGAAGAGTATTACGTCCATGTACATAAAATAGATACTTACAATAACACAATAAGAAGATATAAAAATTCCGTGAAGAGTATTAGAACTTCGGCATAGCCAAAGGTTTTGGAAAAACAAAAGAAAAAATATAAGAATAGACTTACTATGGCTATATCGAAGTTCTAATACTCTTCACGGAACTTTTATATCTTCTTATTGTGTTATTGTAAGTTTCTATTTTATGTATTAATGTTTAAACAAAAAATTATAAATAAAAATAAAAACAAAATGACTTGTAAAAAAAACCGGGTATCGAACCTATGACGGGATCTAACGTACGCATTATTGTGCAACCGACGCCTTAGCACCCTCGGCCAACTATTGTCTGCAATGGTCTTAGAAGATGTTTTGAGTATACAGAAATATTACATTATTGTTTACTTATGCGTAGCCTCACTATATTCTCTCTGTTACAGTTTGAGTATCAACAAAGAACACAGTTTAAGTGGCACTTTATTGTACAATAAGTTTGTCATTTAATGTGGGCCAATTCAATTGATCCCCGAACTTGATCGGCCTTTGGTAAAAAAAAAACCTATGTACAAAATATCAGCTCTCTAGCTCAAAAACTGAAGGACTATTTGTGCGAACAGATGGACAGACGGAAATAGCTAAATCAACTCGTCTCATCGAGCTGATCACAAATATTGTATATACTTTATGTGGTTTGCGATGTCTCCTTCTGTGTGTTACAAACTTCATGACAAACTTATAATACTATTCACTCCCGTAAAGACTATAATTAATAGGGGTCATCACGAAAACGCACAAACCTCAAAATCTTATAATTATTAACTCATCAAATTATAAGGTCGCATTCGTGAAAGACCCGAATTTGGTTTCTACCTTATAAATCACGCAAATCAGTGAGGCCTTCCAACACAGTATTAATTTTGATTGCCAACTCTTCAAAAGTGAAATAATTTACCAATTTAATAGCCTTTTCACACTACACTGAATCACGATGATGTATTTTGTCGTTCAGATTGTCAATTTTGAATCATGAACAACTGTTTTTTGTTTTAGTTATACATACAAATGGAACGTTGTGGCTAATTGTGAAAAATTAAAATGGAAATTGTGTGAAAAATATATGTTTAAGAACAATTTGCAATGTATGCAAATAATTCTTGCATCTTCCTTTTCCATTCCTGCTACTTTTTTTAGTATAATTTAAAAAAAAAATTACAATTTAAAATTTACTTCACATTATTTTGTGCAAAGATCAGTTGACCTAGGTGAACGCCGAGATAGGTTACATCCTTTGTTTCAGGAATTGTAGTTCCATTTAAGTATATTGGATCACACGTTTTACGGATTTGTGTAAATGAGACATGCTTTCATATTTGTTCATTGACTTTTATTCTCCACTTAGATAACCATTCTTCAATTGTTTTAAGATGATTTTCCAGATCTAATGCAGCTTTGTCTGAGCAGCGATTGTCATCGGCGAACGTTGATGTGACAATTCGTAAATTAGTTGGTATATCTGCAGTATATAATATACATAGAATTGGGCCTAGAATACTGCCTTGGGGATCGCCAGCTTTAATTTCATATTCATTTGATATTTCTCACTACAAAAACAATATATGTGTGATTTTTGGAAAAGAAATTAAAATGGAAATTGTTTGCAAATACATGATAAAGAACAATTTGCAGTGTCTGCAAATAATTCTCACAGCTTCCTTTTTCATTCTACTACTTATTTTATTAAAATTTAAAAAAAAAAAAAAATTTAAAAAAAAAACAATTTAAAATATAAAAAAAGACTAACTTTGGCTATGCCGAAGTTATAATACTCTTCACGCCCCAGCGAGTGGTTCGAGAGTCTTGAAATTTATAAGGTTGGTGGCTATGGGTTAGACACTTATAGTGTCCAAATTTTAAGTCGAAAAACAAAAAAGTTTTTCGAAATAAAAACTTTCACTTGGATCCCGCTTTGTATGGGTAAATTTCTCCTAGTAGTCCGAGGGTCTTGAAATTTTCATGGTTTGTGGATGTTGGTCAGAGACTTACAGTGTCCAAATTTCAATTCGATACGTCAAAAAACAAAAAACTTTTTGTAATAAGAACATTAATTTGAAAGGTGGTTTGTATGGGAGGTACCACCCTAGTGGTTCGATTCGGCTGATTCACGAACTTGACCGGCGTTTGGTAAAAAGAAACCGATGTACAAAATTTTAGAGAGCTAAAATTTAAAATTTTAGTTTAGAGTTTTTTGTTTTTTGACGTATCGACGTATGAATAGTATTATAAGTTTGTCATGAAGTTTGTAACACACAGAAGGAGACATCGCAGACCACATAAAGTATATACAATATTTGTGATCAGCTCGATGAGACGAGTTGATTTAGCCGTGTCCGTTTTCGTTTTGAAAACTCGAAGTGACTTGAATAAGCGCACCTTTCAAACCCGTCGTTATTTTTTAAAAACGAATTGAAGTGTAGCATAAACGCTTAGCGTTTTCAAAACGTTGCGCAATTCAACTGTACGGACAATGTTGTTTTGTGCTTTGTTGCCATATGGCTCAAATATTTTTTTTTTTTTTTTGTTGTCATTTTCTCAATGATTTTGTGAATTATAGATTTAAAAATCATTGCAAAATGTTTTTAAGAATCAAAATAAGCATTATACATTGAACATTGGTTTTGTACAATGTAATTTAAAAAAAAAACCCTTATTTTGATAGGTGAGCTACATCATATTTTATGTGTATGGCAACTTTGCATAAGCAGACAATACACGAATTCGTTCTCATTCGGAACGCAACGACGCATAAACACATAAATAAAAAGTGTTCTGAATCTAACCGAATCGAGTGAAAACCGTTTCGGCTGTCGCATAAACATAGTACATGACAGGATAATCAGTAGATCTAAAACTGTTTGTGGCAGTTTGACGTGGTCTAACCCATCGTGTTGTCAATGTATCGTAGTATACGCGACAATTTTATCAAGTTTAATAGTGCTGTAAAGCAACTGTCGTTTGATTTTGATTCGGACACTAATTTACTCACTAAATATCAGTGCGTTTCAAATCCTTCCCTTCTTTTATTGTCACGTTCTCTTATGGGCAACCATGCTTCCCCCAACTACTTTCCGCCCCTCCTCTTGTTCCTGCCACAATTGCCCCTCCAGCCGATCCCACCACTACTCCTGAGCTCCCTATAATACAGGTAATTTCACCCTTATCTGCAGTATCTTCCTCCAAACGGTCTTGACTCGCTTCTTCTCCTCCTTCGTCAAACAACACCATTGTGATCTAAAAATGGGAATGTTGCCATCAATGCCTCCAAATGGTCAAGACCTGCTACTCCTCGCCCGTCTAGCTCAATTGTGTATAATTCTGGGAATGGTGCCATCAATGGGGCATACTCCCTACCACAATTGTACCTTTACCTGACGAGTACAAACAGGCCGCTCATTTATCGAAGTCACTCGCGACCACTTTAGAATCTTTAAAAATATCGCCATATTTTGATAGCTATACTTTGAATGTATTTTCACCACCTATCTTGTCAGTAGTGGCACCTCGGAAATATATTTTCCTATCTAGACTTTCTTACTACCTGTGACGATATTAATAGGTTAATTGCTTTCAAGACACCGAATATTTCGTCGTTTAACATAAGCGTGCCTTCAGAATCGTTCGACAAAGTTTGTAATCCAAATTTCTGGCCTCCAAATATGGTTGTTCATGAACTTAAACAGAAGAAAAGGAATATACCTATTATTGTTAGGCTTCCAGTGTATACTAGTTCATCTTCGGCTCCAAGCTCGGATCCAAAAAACTAGCTTCCTGCCTTCAGCATATCTCTATAATATATCAAAATATTAGAGGCTTATTGTCCAAACTTAATAATTTGTATATGGATAGTTTCTCCTCCGAGTTTATTTGTGTGAGGTTATTTTTGCCTCATGAATCTGTTTAAATATCGCGTTCTTATATTCCGCCATATGAGTCATGCTAGAGCCATTAACTCTGTCAATAAAATTCTTCGGGATCATGACTCTTTTATCGTGCTAGGAGATTTTTATCTCCCACTCATTTCGTGGTCCTTTTTTGGTATTTTGAATTACCTAGTTCCTTCAGCACAATATGATTTCTTAGACACACTGTCTGAAAATTCTTTCCTTCAATTGAACTCTGTAGTAAATCATTGCAATAGATAACTTGATCTTGTGATTCCGCTGGTACTTTGGTGTCAAGATGCCAACCTTTAAGTATTCCTGAGGATACTTACCATCCAACATTGGAAATATCCCATTCTGTAACTCATCGTGTTTCAGACTCCACATCTACTTGTAAGCTTCGATTTGGTTTTCGCAAAGTTAACTTTGCCCAATTAAATGCAGTCTTTCTCGGAATAGATTGGTCTTTTTTGTACAATTGCAGTGATATGATTAATTTTTTCTATGAAGTGATATACAATATTTTTGATGCCTATAACGCTGTTTCGAAAGTGTCATATAAGCGACCTTGGTTTACAAGAAGAATTTCTAATCTGAAGAACATTAAGTGAGGCTATATAAAAAATTTAAGAGTTCTGGCTCTTCTATTGCTTTTGCTAATTTTTGTGTGGCCCGGGCTAATTTTCTTTCGTTAAATAACCTTTGTTATAATAACTATCTCACACGTTGTAGACTGCAATTTTTACGTGACCCTAAGCAGTTTTATAACTTTGTGAACTCAAAGCGCAAGTCTTCTTTATTTCCCTAATCATTGTATCTAGTTAATGAACATGGCCACAGTAATTTGGGTATTGCAGACCTGTTTGCAAAATTCTTTCAATCCACTTTTTTCTCTGAATCCTATATTCAAAACTGGTATCCTTATCCCATTTCACATTGTAACCTCATTGTAAATCCAGTAATTAGGGATGAATGTCTTCTTATAAATTTAAAATCTTTGAAATCTACTTTCTCACCCTGACCAGACAAAATATCTAGTTGTCTGCTTAAGCACTGTGCTTACACAGAGACTCACTGTGTAAGCAACTTTTGAACTTTTCACTTTATAACTTCAGAGCGCATCTTTCTCTCCTATCTGCAAGGAATCCTTTATTGTTTCCCTACACGAAAAAGTTAACAAAGCTGATATATCCAATTACAATTTCTAAACTTTCTGCAACCCCAAAATTGTTCGAAAAAATGCTCACTTCAACCTTTTATCACTTTTGTAAAACAACTATTTCTCCGTGTCAATACAGTTTTATGCCAAAGCGTTCTTCAACTACAAACTTGCTTGAGTTTACATCTTTTGTAAATCTTGATTTTAGGGACAAACGTCAAACTGATGTTATTTACACTGACTTCAGTAAAGCCTTTGATTCTGTTAATCATGATCTGCTTGTAAATAAACTTGATCTTTTAGGTTTTACACAACATCTTCTTTGTATTGCATCTTATTTAAGAAATAGGGTTCAAGGAATGTTATTTAAGTTCACTCTTTGTGGTCCAGTCTTTGTCACTTTTGGTGTTCCTCAAGGAAGCCATATAGGCCCATTATTGTTAAACATTTTGTAAATGATCTCCCTCTTTTCATCTCATATTTTTGCGTGCTCATGTACGCTGATGATGAAAAAATGTGCCTTTCATTTAATGATGGTGCCTCTCCTCCCAGACTCCAAGAGGATCTTGATTCTTTACATTCTTGGGTTTCAGCAAATGTAAGGTTATGACGTATCATCGGTGTAAACCTCTTTTGTTTACTTACATGAATGAAAACGTCCAAATTGAGCGAGTCTACATTTAATGACCTCGGTGTCATGTTTGATTCCAAGCTGTGTTTTAACCAACATATCTCTTCTATCGTAAATAAGGCGAAGGATGTTTTTGGTTTCATTGAACGTTGGTCTATTGATTTAATGACCTTTATACCACAAAGATTGTTTTTATATCTCTTGTGCGTCCACTCCTCGAGTATTGCTCTTGCATTTGGCCACCGCAATATATTAATAATCAATACCGAATTGAGTCTGTACTGAAACAATTCCTCCTGTTTGCCCTTCGTGGCCTAAACCGGAATCCTAATTCCCGTTTGCCATCTTACTTTTTTAGGCTCCTTCTTATCAGTCTTCCATCTTTGGTGCATCGTAATATAGCTCTTGGGATTAGCTTCTCTCATAAGCTCATAGTTGGGGCAATTGATTCTCATGAGCTTTTAAATAAGTTAAACTTTTGTGTCCCTATTCTTTCTACCAGAATTTTTTTCTCTTTAGCCTTGAATAGATGCATTACTAACCATGCCCTATACGATCTTTTCCGAGTTTTTATTCACCACCTACAAGTCAACAACATATTCCCGGTTCATCAGTTTGGATTTCGATCAAGGCATGGTACAATAGAATAAGTAAACAGAATTACCACCGAAATAAGAACTGCATTTGAGCTGCGAGAATATTGCTCAGGGGTATTTCTCGATGTAGCTCAATCTTTTGATCGAGTATGGCACAGAGGCTTACTTTATAAAGTAAAATGTTTGCTTCCCCAAAATTCACAAAATTTCATATTAAATGAATATGAAATTAAGATGGCGTTCCGCAAGGCAGTGTTATGGTCCCATTTCTATATACAGTATATACTGCAGATCTACCAACAATTTAAAGAATTGTCACATCAACGTTCGCCGATGACACAGCTATAATCAGCCGTAATCGCTGCACAGACGAAGCTGCATCAGACCTGGACAATCATCTTAAAACAATTGAAGAGTGGCTATCTAAGTAGAGAATAAAAGTGAATGAACAAAAATGAAAGCATATGTCATATACACTAACATTGTGATCCAGTAAATTTGAATGTAACTACAATTCCTCAAACACAGGATGTAACCTATCTTGGCGTTAACATAGACAGGCGTCTTACTTGGCGAAAGCACATCGAATCAAAAAAAAGTTCAGATGAAATTTAAAGCACAAAGTCTCCGCTGGCTTATCAACTCAAGATCTGCGCTGCAACTTGAGTACAAGGTTCTTCTGTATAACTCCATTATTAAACCAATTTGGGCATACGGTTCAGAGCTATGGGGAACAGCAAGCACTAGTAATGTTGAAGTCATACAAAGAGCCCAATCTAAAATTCGCAGAATAATAACAGGCGCTCCATGGAACATCAGAAATGAAGACATTCATAAATATCTTAATGTTCTGCAGGTAAAAAAAGAGTGTTTGAAGCGAAAACGGAACTATATGGATAAACTTGTGCAGCATGTTAACCCACCAGCCAGAGTTCTTGTTCATACAAGAAGCTTATCTCGTTTACGTCGAAATGATCGTCCAGCCCTCATGTTAAGTAAGAGTCCCATAGCATGAAACAACCCCTTTTACCACTTTTCCACAAAAATATATAAAAACACGGGCTTTCGGCTGCGATAATGAAAAGTTATTTTGCAAAAAAATGGATTTGTCGGAAATTCGCATTTTTATGAAGTATGAGTTCTTACATGGAACCACAGCATCGCAGACCGAGGGAAACAACAACAGAGTATTGTGCTCTTGTGTTACTATGCCACAGACAATAACAAATTGGTTCGACAAATTTCACATAGGGAATTTTGACCTCACGAATATGAGACGAGGTCGCTCACAATCAAAGGTCGATAATGACGAACTGAAGGTCAAAGTTGAGGCTGATCTATCACAAAGTGGACAGAATTTGTCACTTAAGTTTGGTGGTCATTACTTATCTACCTAGCTCGAATCGACACAGGAATAGAAGCGTTTAGAAGCTTGCTTATCGTTGCTCTCTCATCATAAATTCGATCCATTTTTGAATCGAATTATTACTTGTGATGAAAAATGGATTCAATATGACAACCGTAAGTGTTCAGCACTATGGTTGGATAAGGATGACTTACAAAAATAAACCCCAAAGCCTAATATTCATCAAAAGAAGCTAATGGTAACTGTTTGGTGGTCTGGTACAGGTGTAATTATGACTTTATGAATCGGCTCAACGATCACAGCTGAAGAATACTGCAGCCAACTGGACCAGAAGATGCAAAAACTTAATAAAAACAGCCTCGATTAGTCAACAGATCTACTCCCATCTTACTGCACGATAACGCCAGACCTCACACTGCACAAATGACTGTGGTAAAACTACAGGAAATGGAGTTGGAACTTCTTCAACATCCTCCATACTAACCATATTTTGCCCCAACGGCAAACTAGCCTTCCAGGAATTCATTGAATTCCGTCCGCCAGGGTTTTATACAACCGGCCTGAACATTCTTCTGCTTAAATGGCAAAAGTGTATAGATAAAATGAGTGCATACTTTGATTAATAAAATAATTCCTTTTATTAATAAACTGTCAACCAACTTTGATTTCATTTCTACAAATTTCATATTACACGACCTAATATTTCATATTTAATTGCGTTTTCTTCCGATTATAAGTTAGAAAGCCTTCAAAGGCAAAATTACCGATTTTTCACCGACAGATTTCATACTCTTCGTCGACGAATTTTTTTAACTTAAGGAAAAAATAAAAAAAAAAAACTGAATTGGTATTAAAAAGCTGGTATTTCCGCTTTTTTCCCGCTGTTCTACTTTAAAAAAAGCAAAATCTAGCGGGAAAACAGCTACCAACACTGGTTCCCATCCAAGAGCTTATCCTCCAAAGCGAGATCACGCACGGAACAGATTGTCCCCAAAATATATTGAAAAACTTTTTTGGGAAACTTACAGCAATAAGATTTCTTTGCTTAACCGTCTAAAAAAAAAATATTAACAATATAATAACTTTTTTTCTTTCTAATTTCACATGAAAAATTTTGCAACCAGATTTACAAAAATACTCATTCAATATCTAAAAGTACTAATATGTTACTGTTTTGGTAATCAAATGTGTAGCACCGATTTTCCTATATGAGTTTACTTATACTACGTTTATATGACAACCGAGACTGTTTTCACTCGATTCGGTTCGATTCAGAACGCGTGCATAAACACTTTTTCAGTTCGTTTTAAAAACTCGAAATGCATAAACGCTTAGCGTTTTCAAAACGTTTTGCAATTTTGCTGTTGGCAAAATGTTGATTTGTGAGGTGTTGCCATATGGTACAATTATTTTGCTTTATTGTCATTTTCTTAATAATTTTGTGAATTATAAACTGAAAAATCATTGCAAAACATTATTATTAATCAGGATAAGGATTACACATTTAACTTTTCTTTTGTACAATGTGAATTTGAAAATAATCTTATTGTGAGGGGGAGCTATATTGCTTTGTATACATATAGCAACTTTGCAAACACGAATTCGTTCTCATTCGGAACACAATTATGCCGCACGCATAAACACCTGAATAACAAGTGTTATAAATCGAAACGAATCGAGTAAATCCGTTTCAGCTGTCGCATAAACGCAGTATTATACAATATAAATATGTCTGTACTAATTATATTAAGGTATTGGAATAGGGATGTAAGAAATTAAAATGGGCATTTTGTAAAAAAAAAACATAATTAAGAACATTTCGCAGTGTATGCAAATAGTTCTTGCATGGGTGAATCCTGTTAGCTATTTCATTAAATTGTTAACAAAAATTTTACCCTTTGAAATTTACTTAAAATTGCTTTATGCCACCATCAGCTGTTTAATAATGCGTCGCAACAAAAGGAGAGGAAGTCAGTCAAGAATGATCAACAACAGGCGGAAAAGACCAACAAAAAAAGGCTGAAGGAGATTAAGATTTGATCCGATTTTGATGCAGAGTTACGAATGGTCAGTCGCGTTAGTGTTGGGTAATTTTTGCCTTTTTTTTGGGCCATTTCGTCTGTCTTTCTTAATCTTGTAGTTTTCACACAATTTTTATTTTAATTTCTCACAATTAGTCATAACGTTTCATTTGTATGTATAACCAAAACAGCTGTTCATGATTGAAAATTGACAATCTGAATGAGAAGATACATCTCCGTGATTCAGTGCAGTGTGAAAATAATATTAGACAAGACTGAATCACGATGATACTTTTTGGCGTTTATTCAAATCCTTCAATAATTTCGTCATTTTCCTTGTTGTTGAATTTGACCACCGTCTATGCCGCATCAGAGCTATATGACGCAAATTCTCTGTCTGAAGACAGCATTAAATGCTGACTGTAGCAACCCAGAGGGTATTCCAAGAAGAATATACATATTATTTTGATAATACTAATAATAGTGAAGAAGTACATCTAATCACGCATTTATGGCAGCGTCCTGTGTCTGAGCATGTGTATTTGTCTTTCTGCGCCTGGCATTGTTATTGCTTAGCTAGAAATGGACAAAATATGCGAATATTTTTATGAAAAAAAGTATCATGGCTATTAGGACTTCAATTTGTTGGCTGACCTGTTGTTGGATGATTTGTAGATATGAAATTAATATTTGCAAGTGGAAACAAAAAAAAATGTTGCGCTTTTTTAAATGATAACGTCATGGCAATCAAAACTTAGGGAAGAATTTTTTCTCTGTACTCGTATATAATAAATGCATAAAGAAATCTGACTACATTTTTGTTTTGTTGGAATACATATTCTTTTACGGATGTATAGTATATTATTGTAAAATTAACGTTTTTAGCCTATTTTTCACTTTTCAAGATGAATAAAAAAGAAATGTGTCGTGATACAGCAAAACGATCATTCTTGGAATCTGGAGGATCTAATTATGGGTTTTTCATATAATCTTCTAAGTTGGATTAAATCCTACTAAAAAATCGATTTGAAAAAGTTTTGTTTAGGTTTTCTCTTTCAGAAGTTCTCCGCGTTACTTCAGGAGCTCCTCAAGGTAGTCATCTAGGACCACTTCTTGTCAACATTTTTACTAATGATCTACCTCTCTCCATTGTGCCTTTCATTTGATGATGGTGCCTCTCATCTCAGACACCAAGAGGATCTTGATTCTTTACATTCTTTTGGTGTTCAGCAAATTATTTATATTCAAATATCTCTACATTTAATGACCTTGGTTCCCTGTTTGTTCATAAGCTGTGTTTTACCCAGCATGTCCCCTCCTTCGTAAATAACGCGAAGAGTGTTTTTGGTTTCATTAAACGTTGGTCTATTGAATTTAATGACCCTTATACCACAAACATTCTTTTTATATTTATTGTGCGTCCACTCCTCGAGAATTGCTCTTTCATTTGGTCACCACAATACATAAAGAATCAATTGTCAAGAATTAGGAATTGCCCTTCGTGTCCCAAACTGGAATCATAATTCCCGGTTGCCATCTTACCCTCATAAGCAAATTCTTATCAGTCTTCCATCTTTGGTGCATTGTAGCATAGCTCTAGGGATTAACTTTCTTCATAACCTCATAGTCGGGGATATTCTCTTGATGTATTAAATCAATGGAACTTTGTATCTAGTCGTCCTACCAGGAATTTCATCCCTTTAGCCTTGAATAGATACACTACAAACTATGCCCTACAACAGGGTTGTTCACTTTCCGCTTTCCTCCTGTTCTTTCAGCAGTGCAATTTCATTCATCTTCACTCTACGAAACCAAACAAAAATAACAAAACTACGAATACGATATGGAAAAAACAGAAACGAAAACTTGAGAAGTGAAATGTTGAATTCATGTTACATGAGTTAAAGCTACCCCGCCAGCATAGTGTTCCCCTTGTCAACAAACTCTTAACTCAACAGATCCTTCAAGACTACCGTGAGTTTCCCAAAGTTTCCACGATGCTGGAGGGAGGTTATCTTTTTTCTTTCACAGTTACCCTCTTGGTAGAATTTCTAATTTGCATGAGCATGCTGTATTTCAATTTCATTCGATGGTAGATTGTTGCCACATTTTCTACTCTAAGTCTTAATAATCCGTACACTGTATGCATAAACTCTCACTAACTTTTGCGTCTAAATATAATGTGATCCTCAATTTCCACAGCCAAGAAAACAATGCGTTTAATGGGGGGCGAAGCTTCCTGTCGGTCTTGACTTCTCCATCCTAATCATTTCACCAAAACTCCTCATTTTACTCCAACTGATTGTTCAAAGCCCTCGACTAGCACAATCAGATGGGTTCTCCTTCGATGACACTTACCTCCATCTCACATTCGGCAATATCTTAATATATACGCCTTCCTGTAGCTTATGAATGTTTTCCAATTCGATGGTTGCGACGACAGCCAGTGAGCACCGATTTACTATCCAACCAGCAAACAACTTCATAATCCAACTCCATTAACGCGGTTGATTAAAACTCAAACAACCGAGCCAGCAGGTAAGCAGCACATAGTTCGAGCCTGGGAATAAGAACTTCGAAACTGACCCATTTTCTAAGCTGAAAAACGCTAGCCATAAGCAAGTTCTTATTTGAGTGAACAAGTTTTAAGCTCTTTCTAAAATGTTTGCACTAGGGTTGGGTAGCGATTAATCGAAATAATCGATGATTTTTTAATCGATGTCACCTGAGTTTGATTAATCGGGTAATCGATTTTTCTTCTTCGGATAATCGATGTTTCCGCTTTTTGGGGTTCATGAACGTTGAAAGTTGCATTTTTATCTTATGTGCCTCGTATTGGCGGTTAAGTTTTGAATGCAACAAATTTTAGCGATTATTGATAAAACTGTTTCATAGCACCAATGAGCCCAGTTCATTTTTTAAAGTCATTGTTGAACACTGTTGTTTAAAAGAAAATCTTAGACACACAAAAAAAAGAATGCCAAAACAAAAATCAGAAATCGGTGATTTTGTGCATTGTGTGTAAGTTTCTGCAAAATTTTTTAAAATTAGATACTTTAAGCGTTGTGAACATAGTTGCTTTGACTAAAATGCCTCCCAAAAGCGTGGTTTGGGAATATTTTGAGAAAGTGGAGAATAACAATGCTAAGTGTCGACATTGTGAAGTGAAAATAAAAACATGTGTGAACACGACCAACTTAAGAAACCATATTGAGCACAAGTATCCCAAAATTGGTCTGAAGAGACCAGCACAGCCGCAGACTGCTAATATGGCCGCACGAATTGCAGCGAGTCCGAGCTCAAGAAATCATTTTGTGGCACAAGAATTGCAAGAACACAGAGTTGAAAAGAACCCAGACTGCACTTGAGGCACTGTATGTCATCAAATCGAAGAAATTCCATAATTTCTTTCTAAACGTTGCAATATTGTTGCAATTGTTTTCTACGATCCCTGTCACTTCGGCAACAGCTGAACGGACTTGTTCCTTGCTGAAAAAATTGAAATCATACCTGCGTGTTTATATGTCTGAGCCCAGACCCAACGGGATAGCGTTGGGCAACGTTCACAAAGAGAACGAAATTTCAACTGAAGAAATAGTTGACATGTTGTGCCAAGTCAAACCTCGTCGTCTTGCAACATTGGACTGGGCAGTAGTGGATTGATGTAATCTAGTATTAAACATGTATCTTTATAAGATTTAACAACCATGCAATACCAGAGTAGAAAAGTCAAAAGAAATGTAAATGAAGGCTCAAACCCTAGCCTCCTCCAAAGTTGAATCCTAGAACCGCCACTGCTCTTTCATCTTCACGCGTATTGCCAAAAACGGAGCCGAAGTAGTACCATATGTTATAGTCGGTCGCTTATTTGAAATATCTGTTTTATATCCGCGAAAATCAAAGCGGCTCTTTCGACATGTTGTCGTTCAGAAATTTGTCATTTGACGTCTTACAAGAGCGTAGTTTCGTTGTTAAATCACTTTTTAACAATGATGGGGTAAATAGCATGCTCTGATATCGGTCGTTGAATCTTGTTTGCACCCACACACACCCACTTGCATCATTCGCAGTTGTAGTCAGTACATATGTACATATATATTTTCTTTAATTACTTTCTTTTATTATGTTTGAAATAAAAATTGGGGTACAGGGTATCCCGTCTCTCGACTGTATCTTATTTGATTATGTTTTCTTATTATAGATGATTTCAGCAGATCTAATGGTGCTTCCTCTTTAGCTGGTTCAAATGTGCCATGTCCCACGGGAATGTTTCTATGTAATGACGGGAAATGCATAACATCGCATTGGGTATGTAATTATCAAAAGGACTGTAATGATGGCGAAGATGAGATGCAATCATGTCGTAAGTTAAATAAAAAAAAATATTGTTTCTGATTTTGCACAAGTTAAATAAACATGTAATTATCTTTTTGATTTTAGCACCACCGGAATGCGAATCTGGTCAAATTAGTTGTGGCCAATATATCTTTAATAAGACTTACTGTATACAACCGCATTTTCGTTGTGATATGATTGAGGACTGCGAAGACAAATCGGATGAAGCACACTGCAGTGAGTAAATTCCAAACATAGATAGATAGTGACTGGTCGCCATATATGCAAATGACTGCATTCTTAGTATTAGATAATGATCTTCAGTGTATTTCCATACAAAAACAATAGCTTAAGTGATACTGGTATTAAACATATGCAATGATTATAAAAAAATACTTTTGAGTAATCTACTCTGAAATGCGTACTTGATTTGCATACTAATTTGAAGTGATTTTAAGAATGTATTGTATTTTGCGTCTTCAGTATTATTATTAACCATAATCACTTTTTTATGTACCAACTCCAAATGATTACTAGTAGTAATCATACTTTTTTGAAAAAGTACATATGTAAGTTTTTAAAACTAACAATTGACAGAAAAATTGAATATACTATATTTACTTCCTAGGTCTATAGCAAGTTCAATTGAGTGAGCCTTAAGTCATATTTATGCCTTCTGCCGAAACTACGAATTTATGTTTTATGAAAATTTAGCTTGTTATGCAGAAAAAGATTAGTTTTGCGCTTGTCCATAATACATTTATTTAAATAATTGAACAACAAATTCATATTTACATTCTGTATGTTTTTAATTTTTTTTTTCTTTTCCATGTTATCTTCAAAAAAATACCAATTTACCAAAAATATCGATAATATCAATTAAATTCGTGTCATTCTTTTTGGAACCTGAACCCACATCTGGCGCCACCACCTTGACTGTATTGTCCTTATTATCATCACCATCGTTGCGCTTGGCACTTACTGCTCTGATACTGATGACGACAATGATCACAACTATACGCTATTATTTTCACAAAAATTTATGTTTGCATTTTATAATGATGATAATAATTAAAACATTGGCAACTAACCAACTACTGAACTATTGATATGACGAACTATACCCACTTCATCATTATTATCATCATTGATGAACTCTTCATCTGTACAATTATCATTGTTGCAAATTACGCCCCTCATAAGCAGCTTATAGAAAATGCCAGCCAACTGATGTTTTCTGTAATGCACCTGGTGGCATAGTACCCCCAGATGGCAGCCGCCTGACTGGACCTTGTATACCAAAAGAAAAGCGATGTGATGGCTATTTGGATTGTCGTAATGGACGCGATGAGGAGGGTTGTCGTGGAATCCCATGTCGCTTGGACCAGTTTCGCTGTGCCAACGGTCAAAAGTGTGTTGATGCCTCTTTAAAATGTGATCACAAGGACGACTGTGGTGACAAATCCGATGAACAAGGATGTAGTGAGTATATTAAAACATGAAAAATTAAAATACTTCGCGATATCCGGATGAGTCTCACTTTAGAAAATTTTGTATCTCCATTTATTTCGAAGCCTAAGTTTAAGAAATGATAATGTAATATGAATTTGAAATATCTATAAAATACGAAAATGTTACCATATGCATGTATTTTCTATGGGGTACCTCCCATACAAACCCCCTTTTAAATTAAAGTTCTTATTAGAAAAAGTTTTTTGCTTTTTGACGTATAAAACTGGACACTATAAGTTTCTGTTCCATATCCATCAACCATGTAAATTTCATAATCCTAAGATTACCAGGAGGGGTAACTCCCATATAGACCACCTTTTAAATTAATTAGAAAAACTTTTTTGTTTTTGTCTTATTGAACTGAAATTTGGACAATATAAGTCTCTGACCCATGTCCACAAACCATGAAAATTTCAAGACCCTGGATCCACTCGCTGGGACGTGAAGAATATCACAACTTCGGCATAGCCAAAGTTAGTCTTCCGTACCCATAGGGAACTAACGGGACCCTATTACTGAGCTTACAATGTCCGTCCGTCCGTCCTGCTCTATCTCATGAACCGTAATAGGTAGAGAGTTGAAATTTTCACAAGGTGTGTAATTCACTTGTATGTAGAACGACAAATACTAAAAATATACATTTTTAGAAGCATTGTTCTTTAATTTAACCTTTTGTTTAACAATCTTTTGTTTTTTGTGGTATACTTTGAGCTGTTAATTGTAGTATACTTTTAGACTATTAAATATAAACATAATTTTATATTTTAAGCAAAAAATCTTGTACGATGGTACGGAACCCTCCGTATGCGAGTCCGACTCACACTTGGCTGATTTTTTATATTTTTTCTGCTGCAAAAGTGAAAGCAAAAATTGCAGCAGCCAGGGCTGGCAAAGTTTGAGTAGTGCTGCCAAGTTTTTGGTCATGTCCGCCTTTTTTTGCTAATTCTCGACGTTAAACAGCTGATCATTGCACAAAACAATTTGAAGATAATTTTAAATTGTAATATTTTCTTTAAATATTAATAAAATAAGTAGAAGGAATAAAATAGGCAGCTGCTAGAATTGTTTGCATGCACTGTAAATTGTTCTCAATCATGTACTTTTCACAGAATGTCCAATTTAATTTTCACAATTAGCCACAACGTTCCATTTGTTTGTACGGTGTCAGCTCGCTAAACCGGATGCTTTTAATCCGGATAATCCAGTAGTACGGATCGAATTTTTTAGACATTGACTACTCTATAGTCCGGTTCAATTGCCGCTTTGTAATCCGGATTTTTTATTTAAATTATTTTTTGTTGTATTCAAATCTTTGATTTCTCTCTTCTACTCATAAAAGTTATGAGTCATGGCTGTGAATGGAATTTTACAGCTAACGGTAAACATTTATTTTTATACTTATTGTTGATTTATATGTAAATGAAAGAAATAGCAGAATAGAATAGAAAGTTAAAACATAACCAGCAATAAGTTCAGACAGTGATTCTGCGGAGGTTATACTGCTTGCAATATTAATCAAAAGAAAGAAGAGGAGGAGTGAGCGAAACAAAAAAAGTTGGTCCAAGGAGTGGTATAAGAAAAGATCGTTTTTAGGCCAGACTGTCCTATTGAAAGAACTTGAATTAACTTTTTTCTTAATTCAGTCACTGTACTCCTTGCTATTAAACTTCCATATTGAAGGCAATGCTTTGTACGCTTCAATAAAAGTTATCATTTCAATATTTTCCATTTTTCCTTTGGATATAACAAATATAAAAACAAAATAACAAACAAAACAAACAATAATAAAATATTGAAATAATATTTCTTTCAATAGTACCAAAATAAAAAACTGTATTAACTGTGTTTTTGTTTTTGTTTTTTTTTTTCCAAATTGCTTTTATTTCCTTCGTACACAGTACACTCCATTCACAACGACAATTTCACATTTATGACATGATATCGCCACCAACACATCAAATAGCTCTCAAAATGCAAAAATGAGAGCAACTCATTTGATGAAAAATCAAAAAGTTTTGATTTTGCTAAACCATTTGATCAAGCGTCAAATCACCCCCCATCAACACGTCAAAAAGCTTCCACTCTCTCTTTTCTCTCACCATTTGATGAAGTATTAGATGTGTCGATGGGTACCTTAAGGCTAGCGATGAGCGATGCATAGAAATTAAAACCAATTGAATTGCAGAGCGACGTCGCTCATCGCTAATCACTCAATGCATGGCCATAGCCTAATTCGTATTGTCTTTTGTTGCAATTTAAGTCATTCAGTTCGTGATACTAGTGAACATTGAACTTTGTTATTGCTGTGCAGAGCTTTAACACCTGCATAAAATGGGATAAGAAGCGTGATGTGTCTATTGAAAACATCCTTCTGCTTAAGGAAATGCGCAATCAAGCTTTGGAAGGCTGTAACAAAAAAAAAAAACACCAAAGCGCATCCTTAATTTAAAAAAAAAATAATAATAATAATTTATGTATGTTTGTGCACACAGACAAACACACATTGTATTGAGTATTAACATTTTTATTTTGTATATTATTATAATACAACATACTCTAAATACATGGTGCATTATTTTTAATTTCAACAAACAACTGTGAGTAGTGTTTTTCTTTACTAGTAACGTACCAAATTAAAATTTTTAAAGGGTATCCACTAGTCCGGAACATACGGATAGGGGTCTGCGATCATTAATCCGGATTAGCGAGCTGACACTGTACAACCAAAACACAAAACAGCTGTTTTTTGAAGAAAAACCACTGTGCGAACGTTCGCTGGAAAAGCAACAATTTTGAAGCAGTGTGAATCGGGCATTATTGTGTTTCCACAGTGAGTAAAATTCTGAGTTCTGCAGAGCTCAAGCAGAACATGGAGCTCTGACGCCATCAACAATAGGGAAAATGAACAAAATTAGTTGTTGTTGTAGTATTGAGAATTTGTGTTTTGATTGAGTTCTGGTTAAACTTAGCCAGAACTCAATTTTATGTCCGATTCAGACTGAGCATAAGCAAGATTTTTTTGTAAGCAGCTCAAAAAGTTGCTAACTTTTTCCTACAACGACAGGCAAATGACAGAATTTCGGGGTTGCTTTAGGTACTTTGAAGCCACATTTTTTCTGCTGCAAAAGTGAAAGCAAAAATTTCAGCACCCAGGGCAGTCAAACTTTGAGTAGTGCTGCCAAGTTTTTGGTTATGTCCACTCTCTTTTTTTTTTGGTCATTCTCTACATTAAACAACTGATGATTGCACAATACAATTTGAAGAAAATTTTAAATTGTAATTTTTTCTTTAAATATTAATAAAATAAGTAGCAGGAATAAAAAGGCAGCTGGAAGAATTATTTGCATGCACTGTAAATTGTTCTCAATCATGTATTTTTCACAGAATGTCTATTTTAATTATTACAATCAGCCACAATTTCCATTTGTATGTATAACCAAAACAAAAAACAGCTGTTTTTGAAGCAAAACCACTATGTTATCGTTCGCTTGAAAAGCACCAATTTTGAAACTGTGTGAATCGGGCATCAATGCTATTCACTCTGCGACAGTGCTGCCAAGTTTTTGGTCATTTCAAATTTTGTTTTGGTCATTCTCGACATTAAACAGCTGATCATGTACAAACAAATTATAAGTTTATTTCAAATTGTAAAATTTTAAAAAAATTAGTAGAAGAAATGAAAAAGGGAGCTGCAAGAATTGTTTCCATACACTGCCAATTGTTCTTAGTCATGTATTTTTCACAACAATTTCATTTTAATTTCCCGCAATTCAACAAACTTTGGTATTACATGTAAAACAAAAACAAAAAACAACTGTTCAGAACTCACTCACAAACACATAAATTTTACTCCCGCGATCGGTCGTTCATCAAAAAGTCAGAATTTTTTGATTTTTCATGCCAGCACAACAACATGCATTTCTATTTCCCGCACTCGTTATCCTCAACAACAAGCAGTGTTGTACAACTCGATCGCATAATGTGTGGCCTGCTTAAAGGTACCTATACACTGTAGATTTTTTTCGTGGAGTAGCTCTAGTTAGAGCTCTCTACGTTTACTCTAGGTAGTGTACACAACACCTAGAGCACTCTAGCAGTTGCCTCTCTCAACTCTTGCTAGACCAACAAACTCTAGGTAGAGTGAACAACAAACGATAGTGTATACAGAGATAAGACGCTCTAGTTAGAGTGCTCTATCTCTATTCATCATGCTAAATAGAGCGCAGGCAACAATTTACCCATACAATGATAATCAATATTGATAAGAAATGATACACAGTACTATGTAGGTTTGTTTTTTCGATATTGTTTATATAAGTTAATATGTATTGTATTGTATTGTATTCCTCATTACAATTTTTATTTACACATTTCAATTATTAATTAGTAATTATTTTTTAAAAAGTAAACAAAATAAATATACAATATTTATTTATTAAAATAAATGATAAAATGTTTCAAATTGTATTTTTGGATTTATTTATTTATTTATATATTTCAATATAAATGTTTTAACTAGAAAGACATAAATTTTTTTAAAAAATTTGTTATATTAAATGTATTACTCTAGCTAGAATTTACTCTACAGTCTACAGGTACCTTAACAAGAAAAGGGTTATATTCCAAATTTCGTTTTAACGTATAATCATAAAAAATACCATTGTTTCTCTTTCTTATCATATACATATCTTCAATATGTACCAAAAATTTGAAAATTTTTAGGTATGTCTCTTTTGTTAGGGTGCCTATCAGTGATGCGATTTTAGCCTTTTTCCGGACTGATCTGCCCTTTTTTAACTGACCTATCCGGAGAAAAATGTTAAACATCCCCTATACGGAAATCTATCCTTTTTTATTACGGTTCCGTATCCAAAGGGAGCTAACGGGACCCTATTACTAAGCTTATGCTGTCCGTCCAATTAAATTAAAATTATAGCAAGTTTTTTTTGTGGGTTTCGAAAGTAAAATAGAATTTTCAATAGTTTTTTTTTGTATAGAAGACCTTTGTGTAGATTCGAAACAAATATATATTAAACTTGAGTCGTGGGTTCGATTCCCGCTCAAGTCTAGTCCTGCACTTTTCTAATATCCTCCAATCCTTCCTATCTCTCCCCCTGAACTGAACATATTTGTCGCTATTGCTCATATTATTTACTAAATTATAATTTATAATTATAATCTTAGTTCTACATAAAAAATAAATCACTTTTTATTAGATTTGGATTGCGACGGCACAGCGCATGCTGTAACACTTATGAGGTTCCGGATAAATATTTAAACATGATTGGCACTAATGCCTCCTACAGTAGTGCCGCAGAAGAAGAGGATTATGACCTCATAAATGAGGCAATAAAGCTTATCTAATTTATAAAAATAAATTTATTACTTTAAAATTACTAAAAATAAAAATAATAAGGCAATAAATTATGTCCTGTTTTCTGTCCTATTTTAAATATTTTTTGTCCCATTTCTCCCGCTTTTTTGAGGTCGATCTGTCATGTTTTTGTGATATGTAGATGGCATCACTGGTGCCTATGTATACGAATATGTCGAAAATTGTTGATTCGACAAACACCGTTGATATTGTTTGAAAAATTGCCAATGATTATGTGTTAAACAATGTTATACACAGCATACCTAAAATAAAATTCCCCTTTGTGTGTATACGTTTTTTGTTAACACGTGTTAAATGAGCTGTTGTCGGAAACAAAGTAGTGGTTGAATACAAACAAAAATTTAAATAAAGTAATCAAAGGATTGACAATGCCGAAAATAAGCGAAAAACAAATTAATTGAATTATCTTGTGAAGTTGTAATAAGTAAAATATTATTTTAGCATATTTTTGGCGAGATCGATGGTAACATTTAATATAAAAACATATATGTACATAACATTTATGTGTTAGCGCAAAATCTGACTTATTTTTTCTTTTCTCTTTGTGTGTATATTTCCAATGAAATAACTGTTATTTTTTTCTTCAATACGTATTAAAAATGAATAGAAGAACATAACTGCATTTTTATTTTTTTCGGTATACAATTTTTTACCGTTTAAATTTACTGTTAAAGTGGATTTTTACTGCTATTTTTGAAATTGCAAACAATTATGTGTATGAGTGTATGTATATCTCCATTGAAATTACTTATCAATTTGCAGAGGATACAGGTAAATTGGAAGCTAACATCTTAGACGATGCTTTGCCCAACAAAAGCACTTGCTTTTCCTTCGCGATATGGTGTTCCACAGAAATACCACTCACTTTTGTTGTTTGAACTTGCATTCCCTATAAGACAATTGTGGTTGTTATCGATTTTGATACGGATTAGCGCTGTTTCACCAATGATTTGAATCATGCCCCAGTGCGAAAAGGCTATAATTCTACAAAAGCAACCCTTCTTTTTCGTTATTTTCTCGTTTGTTGTTCTCGAATAAGACACGAGTCTATGGTCGTGTCAAGATATACTACGTTTATGCGACAGCCGAAACGGTTTTCACTCGATTCGTTTTGATTCAGAACGCGTGTATAAACACTTTTCGTTTTGAAAACTCGAAGTGACTTGAATAAGCGCACCTTTCAAACCCGTCGTTATATTTTAAAAACGAATTTAAGTGTAGCATAAACGCTTAGCGTTTTCAAAACGTCTTGCAATTCATCTGTTCGGAAAATGTTGTTTTGTGCGGTGTAGCCATATGGCTCAAATATTTTTCTTTTTTTGTTATTTTCTCAATGATTTTGTGAATTATAGATTTAAAAATCATTGCAAAATGTTATTGAAAATCAAAATAAGCATTATATTGTACAATGTACTTTAAAAAAACCTTATTTGGAGAGGTGAGCTACATCATATTTTTTGCATATGGCAACTTTGCATAAGCAAACAATACACGAATTCGTTCTCATTGGGAACGCAACGACGCATAAATACATAAATAAAAAGTGTTCTGAATCAAACCGAATCGAGTGCAAACCATTTCGCGCGTCTTATAAACGTAGTATATAATAGTCCATTCAATCGATGGGGACTTATAACAGTATCATTAAAGGCCATGCCAAATTTCAGCTCTAAGCGAATTTTTGCAAGGTTAAAAGCTATTTTACCAGACTATAACCCCTTCTGCTTTGTTATAAAATATATCTGAACTCCGCAATCGGAAATTTAAATGCCTAAGAAATTATGTTTGTTCAGTATATTTTGCGCCACTTATCCTATAAATAATAACGACAACACCACTATATATCGGATCCAAACGATCTTATCTTTCAAGATGGAACCAACCAAACATATTCACAAAATTTTTGCAATTCGTTGGGTGGTTTTCGAGATAAGCATGAACGAAAACAGTGACTAGTACATTTTATATTACAATATATACAATATCTATCTACTTATAAGTATATATATAAAACAATGTTGAAAAATGTGTATGTAGCGCCCGTAATTTTCAACCATAGTTGGTTTTTTTTTTAATGTAGATAATTACAGTATACCCTGCACAACAAGAAATATGCGAAATACGTTTTATATGAAAAATAAGGTCAATAGGGTAGTACTACTGTTTTCTAGCATTGCATCTATTCATTCATTTAAAATTGTAATATATTTTATAACTAAACAAATTGTTTTTTTTTTTATTTTTTATCAGACTTTCCGCCATGTCATTTGGGTCAGTTCCGTTGTACAAATGCCCTTTGTATACCATATAATTTCCATTGTGATGGTTATAATGACTGTGCTGACGAGAGTGATGAAACCAATTGCACAGCAATAGCATGTCCTGATAATAAGTTCCTTTGTCCGCATGGCAATGTTAATGGCGCACCAAAATGCATTCTTAAGTCGCAGTTGTGTGATGGCCAACGCGATTGTGAAGATGGTAGTGATGAAGAGACAGCCTGCTGTGAGTATGATAATGGTTATACCAATAACATTATTTCACCATCTACTTGTGATTTTTATTTATTCATGTTTTATTATAAAGCTATGGCTTCATGTCCCGCTCTAAGCTGTGAGTACAAATGTGGCCCGTCACTAACTGGTGGTGTTTGCTATTGTCGAACAGGCCAATCTCTTACACCGGATAATCGCACTTGTGTTGATTTGGATGAATGCACAGAATGGGGTCACTGTGACCAGCTTTGTACCAATACACTAGGTTCATATACATGTCAGTGTGTACAGGGCTATAGTCTGATTAACAGCTCTAAATGTATAACACCGGATGCAAATAATCTTAAATTGATATTTGCATATGATCGTGCCATTTTGCGTATGTCGCCTCATGGTGGTGACATCAAGATACTGGCCAATTCAACATCAGCTTCAGGTGTTGCTTTTCATTATCAACGCAATACTCTCTATTGGTCAGATATCAAGACGCGAAAGGTTCAATCGTTGCCCCTAGATCCGTATAATAGCGCAATTATGCTCTTGGATCAAACACTACCTGGCACGTGGGCACCAGTCGCACTTGCTGTTGATTGGATTGGCGATAAGATCTATGTTGCGGACTTAGTTGGCCAGAAGATAGATGTTTTTGAATTGAGCGGTCATTGGCATGCTGTAGTCCTAGGTTCGAATCTAACCAATCCCGCTGATTTAACATTAGATCCAACATCGGGCTTGATGTTTGTAGCCGATGGTGGTCAGGTGCTACGCGCTCATATGGATGGGACCCATGCACTATCCATAGTTTCAGAGGCAGCATACAAAGCTTCTGGTGTAACAGTGGACATTATTGCTAAACGTGTTTTTTGGTGCGATTCATTATTAGATTACATTGAATCAGTTGACTATGAGGGCAATCATCGTGTCATGGTACTGCGTGGCCAACAAGTACCAAGTCCATCCCGTCTGACATTGTTCGAGAATCGTATCTATTGGACAGATGCCACAAAACAAGGCGTTATGTCAGTGGATAAATTTGAAGGTTCTTCATCGATTCAGATTCCATACAAAGCTAAGGATATACGTGAACCGAGGGGCATTATTGCAGTACATTCACTTAGTCAGCCGCGTGTATCGAATCCTTGTGGCAATAACAATGGCGGTTGTAATCACATGTGTATTGTAACTGCAGTAAAGGGTGCACCTACGGGTCTGGGTTATCGTTGCGCCTGCCACACCGGCTATCAACTACAAACTGATCTTAAAAACTGTAAATTAGTGCGTGAATTCTTGATGTATTCACAACAACGATTCATTAAGGGAAAAGTGCTTGAACCAGTCATTGAAGGTTTTAGTGATGCTATATTGCCTGTCGTATCGCGTCGAGCACGCTTTGTTGGATTGGACTTTGATTCGAGAGATGAATTCATTTACTACTCAGATGTATTACAAGACGTTATATATCGTGTACATCGTAATGGTACCGGCCGCGAGATTGTTCTCGCGTCACAGAATGAAGGCGTTGAAGGTCTGGCAGTAGATTGGGCTTCAAAAAATCTTTACTACATTGACTCACGCAAGGGTACACTAAATGTGTTATCTACACGAAATGTAACTTTTCGTCGCACGCTGCTTAAAAGCTTGAAGCGACCACGTGCCATTGTAGTTCATCCAAATCGCGGTTATATATATTTCTCAGAATGGGATCGCCCTGCGAATATAACACGTGCCAATACGGATGGTACAAATCTAATGGTATTTAAAAATGTTACACTTGGTTGGCCTAATGGCCTATCCATTGATTTTAAAAAAGATCGCGTATATTGGTGTGATGCTTTACTAGATCATGTTCAGCATGCAAATCTAGATGGTACTGATATAAGAACGGTCAACTCACGTCTTGTACGACATCCATTTTCTATTGTGATACATAATGATTGGATGTATATAACGGATTGGCGTCTTGATGCCATTATACGCTTGCATAAACTGACCGGTGAACAAGAGGAGATGATGGTCCGTGAACCGCAGACCAATCGCTTGTATGGCGTCAAAGTATTCAGTCATGAAGTTCAAAAAATATCCGAGACCCAACCATGCCACATGGGTAATGGTGGCTGTCAGCGTATTTGCTTTGCTGTACCAGCGTATAATTATACCACAAGTGATGACACTCAGTTGCAGGTGCGTTGCTCTTGTCCCTATGGTGAGCGATTGGGTGACGATCAAACGTCTTGTGTACCTGACCCGAGTTCTGAGCCACCAGTGCAACCATGTCCTAATTCTTGGGACTTTACGTGCAATAATCAACGTTGCATACCAAAATCATGGGTTTGCGATGGTGACGATGACTGCTTGGACAATAGTGATGAAGAGCAGAACTGTACTAGTAAGTAAATCAAGTAACCAATAATTAATTCAAATTTCGTATAAGTTAAGAAATGTGGGTAAACACTCTAATTTAAATATTCAATGCATAATGTAACAATATTTTAATTTCATCAGGTTTCTAATTAATTTACAAAATGATTTCACAATGCAATTTTTCAGCAATTTTTCAATTTCTCCACGGGAGAGAAAGAAGCAGCGTCCCCATATTAGCGTTAGCCAAATAACCCTGTCATGTGTGATCGATATGATGAGTAGAACAACGCATTGTTGTGCGAGCCAGATGGCGGAGTTCGGGGCTACCACAGAACTACAGACCATTCATTGATAATTCCTACGTTGCAGCGTCCAGAGATATATCTGTCTGAATTCATGGTCGGGAAGTTTGGCACTCTCGGCTGTTCGAGTAGTAGTTGTTGTATTTCGTACCATTTAGGACATAGGTTCCATTTATGACCCTTGTTACTCCCTCTGCTTTTCTGAACACCGCATTCTGGATGATCACCCGCTTTCAAACACAGACAGGTTTGTTATGTGGAAATGCGCCACTTTTCTAGAGATTAAGTAGTTGTTAATCGTGGTGGTTCTCTGCAGAATGCTGCTGTGGTTTTGAAGACGCATCTTTCTACTGTGATCGTCTTATTGCCGCGGGCCGCCACTGATCGATCTGATAGATGTAGAAACTTTTCACCATGCAGTACTGATTATACGGCTTCAATTTTATAAACCAATTTAGATGTACCGGTGTATGATGGAAACCGCTTTCGTCTCAATTTCACCCCAATTCCATTCAACGGTGTGATGGAAACCGCTTTTGACTTTTTTGAACTCGCCTAATTTTTTACAGGCGATTTGATTAAATTCTCTCTTATATTAAATTACACTGATCAACAGAAATTTTGTCACAAGAACTGTTTTAGTAGATATTTGCTAATTCGAGGTCGCTGATTTCGAATCTGTCCTTGGTTTTTTGTATCACGTCTAGTTTTTGGCAGATTCGGATTAGCGACCTAGAATTAGTAAATATTTACTAAAATAGTTCTTGTGACAAACAAAAAGTGTTATTTTGCCGACCAGTTTATTAAAGGAAAAAAGTACCAAGTACTATAGTTTATTGTTTTTCTCGCTAAATTGCATTTAAAGAATTCAACTTTTAGTATTTTTAAGGTATAAATTTGCATTTTACTCAAATCACTTTTCCATTGAAGTAAAATAGACGAAATAAGCAAAACCAACCAATGCTGAATATGCCAACCTGCTTGCATATAAATTTTAACATGTTCGAAGATTCCAAATTGACTTTAATTGAATTAATTTATATGTCAAAATAAATTATATTTTTTGGTAATGAAGCTGTGATGTTTTAATTTTGTTTAAAAAATGGGTATAAAGTGATTAGTTTAATGAGAAGTTTTAATTGGTAAAAGTTGGCATATTTGCAATGTGTTAACGCAGGGGATTATACACGATTTTTGTTTGTTGAGAAATGAATGTTCTTATTTTTGAATGCTTTTTGTAGAGTGAGTAATGTGAGAGTGAGCAGAGTCAAAATATTTGCTTGGCATCAGCGGCTGAGTGTAAATACTAGCAAGAGGATCCAAAGAAAATTAAACGATAAGTGTAGCCACAAATTCGATACGTTTCAGACGGCCCTTAAATAACCAGTATTCAATCAGCAGTTCGTTCGAACATCAATGTTCAAAAAATGAAATCATCGCGTTTTCTATCACACTTAGGTTTTTTTTGGACGAAATTGAAAACGCCCGACATCAAAAACGTCGGTGTTTTCTATCACACCCCGGATAGAATAATTTTATAATATAAATTATTTATATTTTACCTCTAATAGTGTATTAACACTAAGCTGAACTCGAGTACATCGACGAACTCGGTAATGATAATGGTCACTCTGCGGCAGTGCTGCCAAGGTTTTTGGTCATATCCGTCTTTCTTTTTTTTTTTGGTCATTCTCGTCATTGAACAGCTGATTATGCACAAAACAATTTGAAGAAAATTTTAAATTGTATTTTTTTTTTTTAAATATTAATAAAATAGGTAGCAGGAATAAAAAAGGAAGCTGCAAGAATTATTTGCATACAATGAAAATTGTTCTCAATCATGTATTTCTCGCACAATTTCCACTTTAATTGTAACAATTGGTCACAAGGTTTTATTTGTATGTACAACCAAAACAAAAAACGGCTGTTCTCAGAACTCGCAAAAGGCCAATGCGAACTCGCTACAGAACTCGCTCTGTGAACGTAGTATAAAATGTCTGATATGGTAATGTTAGTGAACTTCTCGTATTAAATTTATCAAATTTATTTCTGACAAAATTACTGACTTTCCCGCCATTTTCCAAGTCAAGAGTAACCAGTCTTGTTAAGAGAGTCTCGAAAATATGTCCCGTATCAATTTGTTTTTTTTGAAACTACATAAAAATTGCATATCGTTTACAGCGTTTCCACAGTGAGTAAAATGTTATGTGTTTTGAGTTCTGAATAGCTATTTTTTGTTTTGGTTCTATATGGAAAACAAAAGTTTGTCGAATTGTGAAATATTGAAATGGAAATTTTATATACTGCATACTATTCTTGCAGCTATCTTTTTCATTCCGGTTACGTTTTTTGTTAAAATTAAAAAAAAAAAATTACAATTTGAAATTTACTTAAAATTGTTTTATGCATGATCAGACAATTTCCCAACACTACTACAGAGTGACCAGCATTAAAACTGAGTTCTGGCTGAGTTCAAGCAGAACACAGATGTGGTTACACTGCTTTAAATTAGGTGTTTTAAAACTAGGTGTTTACACTGTTTTTTTTGTAAGCAGTCAGATGTTTTTTGTTTTGTACTTACAAAAGGAACGTTGTGGCTAATTGTGAGAAATTAAAATGGAAATTGTATGAATATTACACGATTACGAACAATTTGCATTGTATGCAAATTATTCATGCAGCTTCCTTTTTTATTCCTGCTCCTTATTTTATTAATATTTAAAAAAAAATTACAATTTAAATTTTTTTTCAAATTGTTTTGTGCATAATCAGCTGTTTAATGTCGAGAATGACCACAAAAAAAAAAAACGGATATGACTAAAAACTTGGCAGCACTGCTGCAGAGTGACCAGCATTATTACCGAGTTACGGAGGGTTCCGTACCATCGTATAAGATTTTTTGCTTAAAATATTAAATTATGTGCATATTGAACAGCCTAAAAGTATACTACAATTACAGCTTAAAAGTATACTAACAAAAAAAAAAAATTAAAAAAAGTTTAAATTAAAGAACAATGCTTCTAAAAATGTATAGTTTTAGTAATTGTCGTTCTACACACAAGTGAATTACACAATTTGTGAAAATTTCAGCACTCTACTACTCTATTACTGTTCATGAGATAGAGCAGGAGACGGACGGACGGTTGAACGGACGGACGGACATCGTAAGCTTAGTAATAGGGTCCCGTTAGCTCCCTATGGGTACGGAACCCTAAAAAAGACTAACTTTGGCTATGCCAAAGTTGTACTACTCTTCACGCCATAAGTTGTCTGGTCTGAGAAGATGTTTTGAGTATACAGAAATATTACATTATTGTTTACTTATGCATCACTATATTCTCAGTTTCAGTATCAACAAAGAATACAGTTTAAGTGGCAGTCTATTGTACAATTACTCTTTATAAGTTTGTCATTTAATGTGGGTTTGTATGGGAGTTACCCCTGCTGGTAACCCTAGGATTATGAAATTTATATGGTTGATGGATATGGAACAGAAACTTATAGTGCCCAAATTTCAGTTCGATACGTCAAAGAGCACAAAACTTTTTCAAAGGGTGTTTGTATGGGAGGTACCCCCCTAGTGGTCCGATTCGGCTGATTCCCGAACTTGATCAGCATTTGGTAAAGAGAAACCTATGTAAAAAATTCAGCTCTCTAACTCAAAAACTGAGGGACTAGTGCTGCGAATAGACGGACCGACGGACATGGCTAAATCAACACGTCTCATCGAGCTGATCACAAATATATATACGTTATGTGGTCTGTGATGTCTCCTTCTGTGTGTTACGAACTTCATGACAAACTTATAATACTATTCACTCCCGTGAAGAGTATAAATATTCTAATCGGCCTAGCCATTCTCAAGAAAGGCAAAATATATATATACAAGAATTGCTCGCTTAAATATATAAGCCCAGCTGTCCCGGTCTGCGTTGCTACGCCCCGATGTGGTGTCAATGCGTCATTTTTAAGAGTAACTCAAGTGGACAAACAATATTTTTGGTTTTATGATTCAGTGTATAGATGTATAGAGTTTTTGGAAACTGTCGCTTGAATGTGAAGGGACAATGATCGGAAAAAGGTTGGGAACCCCTCGTCTAAAAGAATGCTATTCGCAGCAACTATACGCTTTATCTTTTACTCGCAAGTTTGTTTCCAAAAACAGTTTTTTTTAGGCGGTGCTCCATCTGTCAGGTTCATACTCATTGTAAGTCGGTGGTTCCTAACCAGTGGCCTGCAATAGCTAAAATATGGTCCGCAGAGCAACCTTCCAGAGTTGGACTTCTTTTTCAGGAATACTTTCTCCACGAAAAATACATATACAATATTTAATAATTTTCATGGCCATACGTCCCACGGTGTAAGAGAAACAGCAAAAGCGGAAAACAATCTCCTATGACTAATGTCGCAACTGCAACTGACGTTGACTTGAAAAAGCTGAACAAATTATGCTGCTTTGACTTTTGCTAGTGACCGAAAGCATCAGCAAAGAAAATCAAAAATTATAGAACTTCGACTGCTGCTGTGACTTTCGTCAGTGAAAATTTTTTGTTTTACCTTCGATTGCGACTTATGTTTTTTTTCAGAAGCATTAGCAATAGTTCATATTGAACAGTTGAAAACAGTCGAAGCTGAGAAAAGTACAAATTTTAAAACTTTTGCTACTTCCACTGAAGCAATTTATAGTGTATTCAGACATGAGCTACATCACGATTTTTAACTGAAACTGCGATAAGTGTTCAGTCAGACTTTGTGCAATTTAGAACAGTTGTTTTTTGTTTTGGTTGTACATACAAATGGAACGTTGTGGCTAATTGTGTGAAATTAAAATGGAAAAATACATGATTACGATCAATTCGCAGAGTATGTATATAATTCTTGCAGCTTCCTTTTTCATACCTGGTACTTATTTTATTTAAAATTTAAATCAAATCGTTTTGTGCAATGATCTACTGTTTAATGTCGGTGCCCAACAAAATCATCTAAAAAGTTGGTAACAATGGCAAAACGTTGGCAACGATTGCCACAATATTAGCAGCGCTGCGCAGACTGACCGTTCCGTTAGCAGCTTAGCCTCAGTCTAACCAAACTGAGGCATAGACCACGATACAAGAAAACAAGGTAGCGACAATTCGGCCTGTTACTCTCTCAAAAATTGCTCACTCTCAGTTAAGTATATCAGTGTGCTAAACCGTTAAAAAAACACACATTTAGTGTTGAACGTGGAAATTAGTGTTATGTCAATTGTTTACGCTTTCATCAGCTATGTTGTGTCGTTGTGAATTATTATTATTGAAAATAAAATTATTTATTAAAATAAAATTAAAAATAGTGAATACCAAATGCAAAACACACAGAAAAATGACTAAAATATAAAAAAAGTAATGAACAAAACAGCAACTTTTCTATTTTTCATATAAGTTTCAAATTTAGGGCAGTTAAATATGCACATTATCACATTTATGAATTGAATAAACATAAATAAACAACATATGATAGTGTTGTGCAGCGTAAAAATTTAGAAGAAGAAGAACGTAAGTATATTCTTGAGAGAGATTCTTCAAAGAGAACCACATAACTGTAAACTGGTGTCGCTACCTTGTTTTCCTGCATCATGGGACGGCCGTAAAATTCTAGAACAATTTCGTCATTTTCCTTTTTGTTGTTGAATTAGACCAGCGTCTTTGCTGCATCGGAGCTAAACGGCGCAAATTCTCTGTCTGAAGACAGCTTTAAGAAGTCAATTGTTTACGCATTGATCAGATGTGTAGGTGACGGTGAAATCGTGTTCGAAATGACATTATTAAAGACATATATTTGAACTTATAGATCGTTCTTGTTTATTTAGCTTAATTCTCTACTTATAGACACTGACGGGTCTTATTTGTATTGGGTCATAAAAAAAGTCTTCGCTGTGTTTTGGTACATTTTCGAGCAAAAATTTTCTTTACTTAAAATCAATTTCACTCAAGTACATATTGGCCATTATTATCTATGGCCTTTTGTCATTTTCCGGGTAGCTCCATAATTCCATCGGTGTAAAACTAATATTAATAGTCAGCATTTTTTTTGTGTTTACTGTTGTTCTTTTTATTAGGGTTCCGTACCCATAGGTCCATCCGTACGTCCGACTCCGGCTCTATCTCATAAACCGTAATAGGTAGAGAGTTGACATTTTCACAGAGTGTGTAATTCAATTGTGTGTATATCCTGCAATAAATTTCAACACCTAAACAACTTCTGCTATCATACATACGTAATACGTGTCAAAGAGGATATTAAAAGAGATCGTAAAAAAATTTACAACTTTAAGTGCAGGTTGGATATATTCCCATCCTGTATGAAATTAAATGGTTGTAGCGATGGAGAAATTTCCAATCTTTTTTCGAATTTTTTCCAAAGCATTTACACAAATTTTGTGTCCATACCCAGAACTCATTCCTCAATTTAACATGTCAGTTATTCATTGTAATACAGTACTACAATATCTAAAATCTTCTAAATTAACGTTCTTACGAGATCCAGATGATGTACCTTGTTGTGTTCTAAAGCGATGTACTGATGCTTTGCATAGACCAGGCTGCAAATTGTTTGACTTATCTCTGAATACTCTGTCTTACCTAATATTTGGAAGTAGTTCTATATTATCCCACTTTACAACAAAGGCAGTAAAGCTAATATATCAAATTACCGAGGAACAGCTAAACTCTGCGCTATTCCGAAGTTGTTTGAACATATTATCACCGATCAGGTGCAGCATTTCTTCTTCCTTTATTAAGTGCTTCACAACACGGTTTCACCAAGAAACGTTCGACTACAACCAACTTATTAGAATTTACTTCGTTGTTTTTCACAACAACATCAAATGGATGTCATTTACACAGACTTTTCGTGTGTCATCAGCCAAAACACATTCTAACATCTTAATGTACGCTGATGATGCTACGTGATACTTATCTATTTTATCTCCGGTCCAAGATCTTGATTCTTTATCTCAGTGGTGCGCTAAAAATTATCTTATGCTAAATTGTGACAAATGTAAAGTTATGTCTTTTTACCGTAAAAAATTTAATTGAAAAAAAATACCACATTAATGATCACACTCTAGAACAAACTTTTTTTTCACGTACCATTCATGTGCAATCCGGATTAATCGAGTACCACCGAACTAATTAAAACAAGTTGTGCTGCGTGTACGTATTTATTGAACTTGCAGTGTAATAAGAAATACTGATAACCGTGCAACAGAACAGTTTGTTATAGTATTAAAAGCTTTTATTAAAGAACAAAGAGTTTATAATAATATAATAATTTACATCACCTTAAAAGTCAGTGGGAATGATGAGTCTGCATAGTTGCAATAAGAGAAGAGATGTTAGGTTCCACATTAAGTTTATTTCGATATTTACTTTTAGCTTCTAGCATTGCAGAAAAGCCAGTTTCACGAAGTTCGGTGGTTGAAAATGGAATTAAAAACAACAATGCTTTTTTGAACTAAGTTGGATTGTCATTTTGAACTGTCAACCAAAATTCGGACAACTCCATCTTGGAAAATTTCATTTTTAAACCTCCATCACAAGATAGCTCTATAAAAGATTCTTTTTCGTCGTTTGTCAGTGAATTTTTGTTTTTCATTTGACATTCAGCCGATTGAAGTAAGTAAGCTAATGTTGTTAACCACAACTCGTCTGATAATCGATCTTGCAGTTCAAAATTAGTTTCGATCAAAAACAATTGCACTTCGGAACGCAACGCGAACAACCTGATTAACATTTGCTGCTTTGAAAGCCATCTCACCTCTGTGTGCGCAACTGAATATGAGCACTGCCCATTTCGGAACACAATTTTCAAATTAAACGAGATTTTATAAAATTTACTACCTTGACGGCCTCCTAAAGAACCCTTTTAAATTGATCCGGTATTTGCTCCTCCCTGTGGATGTTGCAATGGGTAAAAGTATAATTTTCTGCCACTGATTTCACTTTGTTACTAACACCTCCGTATTTCCCTGACATGGCGCACGCACCGTCAGAACAGAAACCAACGCATTTCTTCCAGTCTATTCCAGTTTCCGCAAAAAAGACATTAAGTTTTTTAAAATTTCTTTGGCCGTTGTTCGTGTTGGTAGTGCCTAACAAAATAAATAATCTTCGTTTTTAGTTTGAAATATATATCGCACCTAAACCACAAGTAGGGCGTAATTTGTTATATCTGTGCTCTCGTCGAGTTGTATGGCAAAAAAATCACTTTTTTTGACTCGTACTAATAATTGTTCTTTAACGTTCGATGCCATCATTTCAATCCTGCGATGCATTTGACAATGGTACTATATCTCGTTTTTTAGCAGACGTTTCCCCTAAAACACATTTAACTATATCTTTTGCAGGTAGCACCAGTTCTTCACCAATTGTATGAGCTTTTCCACTCTTTGCAATTCTTAAACTTACTAAGAAGGATGCCTCCGTAGCCTTTTGAGAACAACTAACAAAGGAAGACATACTGTTTTTTGAGTCTTTCGTCCCAGTTAACTTACGGACTAAATAATCTTTACTTTTATTTTGTAATGTTGAAAGTTTGGTATTAAAGTGACACTTTAATAATGACGGTTTCATGCTTTTATTTGAGAGAATTTCTTAACAAATCAAACGCTGGCGGCCTAGGCTCATCATTTACGTTTGTGAACGTGAAATTAATGTCTTTCGGATCATATTTTCTTATTACTTTCGTTGCTTGGAAGGATTTTCTTCATGTTCAGTAACACATTCTGATTCTGAAGTAGAACTTCATGGAACAGGATTTTCCAACGTTTTTATGTCTCTTTTTAAGCCACTTATCCATATCTTCCACGAGTTATTTTTCGATAAAAACATAGTAAATACGTTTGCTTTACTAGAAGAGAATCAATACAAGAATACAAGGTAGCGCCAATTTGCCCTGTTACGCTCTCAAAAATTGCTCGATCTCAATTGTGAGGGCGGAAGGATATTAGTGTACTAAAACGCTAAAAACATATTAAAAAAAACGTGAAAATACATTGAAAATTAAAAAATTAGTGTTATAAATTCATATGTAAATAATGAAATTGATGAACTCACAACTGAATTCCGACTTGCCAACATATGATAGTGTTGTGCAGCATAAACATTTACAAATTAAAAGAACGCAAGGTTATTTTTGAGAGAACGACACATAACTGTAAACTATTGGTGTCACCTCTATTTCTTACACCATGCAAGACACTGAACAAAACAAAATACGCATGACTCGTCACGGTTTTAAAACGAGCGGGGGATTCCCCGTTGAATAAACACCAACAACAGTGTTGCCATTTATGGAGGCCTCACGTACCACTTGTGGTACGCGTACCGCAGTTTGAGAAACACTGCTCTAGAACGTGTCAGTGATCTGGGTGTGTTGATGGATCCAAAGCTGCATTTTGGGTCGCATATTCTTGAACACGCATCGTATGTATGGCATCAACAATATAAAAAGTATAGTGATAGTATTGGGTCCGTTCAAAAGCAATTTTTGCTTTTTGCACTGCGGGATCCTAATATAAACCTTCCATCTTACCAAAGCCGTCTTAAATTAATCCGCCTCCCGAAATTATCCAGTCGTAGAACGACTCTTGGTGTCACATTCTTGCAAAACCTTATTGTGGGTAGCAACTTTTACCCATCCTTGCTTGGTAGTATAAATTTTAATGTTCCTTCTCGGGTTACAAGGAATTATTTTCCTATACTTGTTGCTACCTGTAAGACTACTTATAGTGGCTTTACAGTGGCTCGTATGACGAAGATTCGCTTTTGTGGTTTACAGTGGTATTTTAGTATCACGAACAGCTGTTGTTTGTTTTGATTATACATACAAATGGAACGTTGTGGCTAATTGTGATAATTAAAATGGAAATTGTGTGAAAAATACACGATTAAGAACAACTCGCAGTGTATGCAAATAATTCTTGCAGCTTCGTTTTTAATTTCTGCTACTTATTTTATTAATATTTGAAAAAAAAAAGTTACAATGTGAAATTTTCTTCAAATTGTTTGTGCCATGATCAGCTGTTTTATGTGCGGCGCGCAAAAAAAAACGAAGAAGAAGACACATGACAATCACAAAAAACGACGAAATTATGAAAATGCTGCCAATCTACATGGAAAAATTGCCCAGCCCTGTTAAGACTGATCAATCAAAAAAACCGAATTTAAGCATATCTATTTGAGATTAGCATCTCTCAATTTCTCAACAATCCCTTAATTTTGTCATTTTCCCTGTTGTTGTTGTGAAATGAAACTCGAATCATTGTCGCATCTTCAAAGATTCGAATCTTAGCACACTGTAAAGCCACTATTATTTACAGCATGATCCATTTCGTGTTTTATGTCAATCATACAATCTATACTATGACCTTGTATCTAATTCTATTTCTTCCGATCAGTTAAAATCTAATCTCTTAACTCTTAACACAAAGCATTCTATTAACTGATCAACTTATTTTTGTATGCTTTATTTTTAATGTAATCTTTATAGTGCATGAAGCTTAGTATAAATTGCTGATGACGTTAGGTTTGTAGCCGTAAAGTAATCACATAGTTTGTGTTGCATGTCTACTAACTCCAGTAGTTCTGTACCGAATTGACTTGTAGTCGATACCCAGTCTTGTTCTGTTTTAATGGACCCCAGCTCGTGTGGACTCTGGGGAGGAAAGTGGCGTGGGATAGAAAGTAGTTAGAAATAAATAAAATAGCGAATAACTAATATAGGACACATAAAAAATTTAATAATATACACGTAATAAATTAAAAACCAAAACAGCAACTTTTCTATTTTTCATACTATTTTCAGGGAGTTAAATTTGCACATTATCACATATATAAACAATGAACATATGATATGATATAATAGTGCTGTGTAGCGTAAAAATTTAGATATCAGACGAGAGAGCAAGGCCTTTTTGTGAAAGCGACACTTAACTGTAAAAAATTGGCGTCACCTCTATTTCTTACACCATCCATTTTCACCATTTATTGTTTTACGATTTCGCCGTTACCAATACAGCTGATAAGACCAAATTGGCTCTACCTTGTGTTATTGTATCATGCATTTTCCCCATTGTTGTTGTCTTCAGAACTCAGTGTTCTGCTTGAGTTCTGCAGAACTCAGAATTTTACTCGCTGTGGAAACGCTATTAGATGCTTTTGAGGCTTCCACGAGAAAAGTTGAATTGTATTAGTTCGTATGAAGTGAACTACATATGTACATACGTCATCAATGCCTGTAATATAAAATTTGAGCAATTTTCAACAAAACAACTGTTTTGTGAACCGGAAACAAAACTGTTCTGTGAATTGAAAACATAATGAGTATTGTTCTATGTTGCTTATGTTGGATATTGCATCTAATGCTAATAATGAATCAGAACAAATGCTATATTTTCCTATTTGTTTACTTATTTGTTTCGTTTTGAATGCTCCCAATGCAAATCTGAAAGCTGTATTTGCTATTGAGTTAGTTGGACGAAAGGTGGTTTTAGGGCAGTAGCCGTATATAGGAAGACCCTATGCTATTGTTCCGATTATTAGAGCTTTCGTTACATTTATTACAGTTGAATCTTGCGTTTTTTTAATATGTTAATTTTTTTTTCTCTAGTATGTGTGCTAGGTACTGTATGTGTGTTCCATTTGAATTTGTTGGTAAAGTGCAGACCTAGAATTTTAAGTGTGTAGGTGTTTTGAAGAGGGAAAGTTCCCGTTAATATTGTACGTTTTGTGCAGACGTGCCACCTGCACGTTTACATTTGGAGGTTGACAGATGGGTACCAGTTAGTAATAGTGGAAAAGACGGGTTGAAAATTGACTTGGCCGTTTTTATTGTTTTTTAGATTGTCAATGAGGTTGAAGTCGTCTGCATAGGCGCTCAGGCTTGGACTGAAGTCAGAGTGCGTATTACAAGCGATGCGTGAAGCGATAATATTTCGTGCTATGAGCTTTGCTATAAAATGTCAAGTGAAAGCTTTAAGCAAATCGATTTGTTTTGCTCGTTTTTATGTTAGTTATTATTCGGACTTTGATCCTGATGGAATCGGATGAAGAGTTCTTTATGTCAAGTGCAACTTCAAATTTTGTCTTCGACAAAAACTTTGGAGTGCATCCACTCAACTAAAATCGAAAAGAAAAGGAGAGCTTAACAATTTGTATAATGACCTTAGAAGGTACCCTGTATTTTTTTTTAATTACACGCGGATGTCAATCACTTCTTTTGACTATTAAAAAATATTACTGGAAAATTAGAAAAACGTTGGACAAACTTTGTATTTTTTGTTTTTAAATTTATAAACATATATGTATTAGATGTTTATAAAAATATTTTATATGGTATTATCTTATATATAAAAATTCATTTACAAATGTGTATTTTCTTGGGTATTTTCTCCAAAGGAATGTGAAAAATTATTTTTTGTAGCTCCATTCTACATATAAATTTTTTTTTTTTTTAGATCTATTTTCCTCATGAATAATAAAGCATGTTGTCGTCTGGGTCCTTTTGTGTGTTTTCCTTCTTTTCCAGCAGCTCTAATTTTTTGTTGTCTATTGCCAAGAATTCGGCGGACACATTTTTCTTTTGTTTATAATTAACCTCAAAGTCAAACATATATTCCTTCTTGAATCACTTCATCCAAAGACTCTTCATTAATAGAGAGTTGAGAAGGGAATTTTGATGTGGAAACCTCTAAATTGCCAATTGATTTTCTTGGCCTCATTTGATCCTTTAAGGAAAGGAGGGGTTTAAAGGCCAAGATGTATAATTTTTGTAGTCCCGAAATAACAATTGTTCTTATAATAGTATAGTAATAGTAAAAGGTGTTTTTTAGAGGTTCACAACTTTGAGTTAGCAACATTTAATAGCTGATAGTTGATTTTTGTTTAGTTTCATTGGGCATTTTTTCCGATACCTTCCGGTTAGTTCAAATGGATCGCTACATGAGAGAACAACGTGTTTTCATTATTAAAAACTTAATAATGAAGTTTAATAATTGAGTCATTTCTCGAAGAACAGACGTGAATTGGCCACTAAGATCGTGTGATTTAACCCCATTGGATTATTTTCTTTGGTTTTATGTAAAGGCACTTGCCTACGCCGATAAACCAGAGACAATTGAACACCTGGAAATCAACATATTCGCAGAGTTATTGACGAAATACAGCCGCAAATGCTGCGAAAAGTGTGTGACCAAGACCAAGAAGGACCTCCCAATGCCATGCAACACACAACGAAATTGCAAAATAATAAAAACAACAAACAAACATAGCCATTCAATTCAGTCATTGTGAGAACAAGCCAAATAGTTAGAGATCCCTTTCCCGACTTTATGTACAGATAGACAATAATAATATACTGTAATATTTACATAAATATTCTAATCTTCTTCTTCTTTTTTTTTAATTAATTATTAATTCCAACAAGATCCAAAAGCTTAGCGGCTATCAGGTAAAGAATTGTATTATTCAATAAATAAATAAATACATACGTATACAAGCGAGTACATTTCAATTCATGATTAATAATGCAATATTTAATAACGGAAAATACTTACTTGGTAATGCCCGATTCACACTTCTTCAAAATTGCTTTTCCAGTGAACGTTCACACGGTGGTTTCGCTTCAAAAAACAGCTGTTTTTTGTTTTGGTTATACCGAACGATACTGGTCTTTTTCCATTTTAGCGAAAATCACGAAACACGTCTTACTAACTTATCAATCAGTCTGAAATTTGTTTTCCCGTCGTTTGATAGATGGCAGCACACGATGATAACACCAGCTTCCCTCAGGAACGCCCTCTGTCGTCAAACACGGGTACTTATTGAGCCCTCATATGATTGAGAACAATTTGGAGTGTATGCAAACAATTCTTGCAGCTCCCTTTTTCATTCCTGCTACTTATTTTATTAATATTTAAAGAAAAAAATACAATTTAAAATTTTCTTCAAATTCTTTTTTGCAATGATCAGTTGTTCAATGTCGAGAATGTCCGAAAAAAAGGCGAAAAGGCCAAAAACTTGGCAGCACTACTCAAACTTTGTCAGCGCTGGCTGCTGCAATTTTTGCTGTCACTTTTGCAGCAGAAAAAATGTTGCTTCAAAATACCCAAAGCAACCCTGAAATACTGTCATTTGCCTGTTGTTGTTGTAGAAATTAGCAACTTTTTGAGCTGCTTACAAAAAAATGTTCGTTCTGCTCAGTCTGAATCGGGCATAATTCCAACCCTCCTTCGATTTCCTTCAAATTATTTTGATAATCTTTATTGGTTTGATCCCACAAAACTAGGCGTTTAAATATTTCAGAAGCCAAATTTGCCACGTTAATTTCCATTTTTGGTAATAATTTTAATTTGACAATATTTTTACAACGCCCGACTTGTTAGCGAATGCAAAAAGTATGTTTTCTTAAAAAAAAACGGTAATTTAGGTTTTATATCACGTTGTCGCTTAATATTATAGCATCGCTTGTAGCGTACACTCTGACATCAGCCTTAGATTTGCTGTATAGTGGGAGGAAGGTTGAATAAGCTGAGTCTACGCGGACTACAATTTTCCTGTTGGTCATAAAATTTCTAACATAGTTTATGATCTTTGGACCAGCTTTCCATTCGGGTTGGGTTATTATCGTGTGTGTCTGTATCTGTGTTTTGTCTAAGACTTTTAAGTGGCATGGGTTGAGTGAGATTGGGCTGTACGAATTCAATGAAGTTTTGCTTGCAGCTGTTTTTAGTATGGAAATTATAATGCTGGTTTTATATGGTTGTGGGATGTGGCTCTTTAATATGGCATTATGAAGGCTAACTATTTTCTGTTTGTGTAGTACTGTCTAAGTTTTTTATCATGGCATAGTTTACCTTGTATAAACCTAGGGTACTGCCTTTTACGAAATTTAGTGCCGCTGAGAATTCTAGGAAGGTTTTGTCTTCTTCGATCACACAGGCCTTTTTACTTGGGATGTAAGTGTAGGTGGCAGTGTAAGCAAGTGCACTATTTTTGACAGAAATTAATGTTGTAGAGTAATTATCGTCTGAAAACGCTTTTAAAAAGTTATAAGCGAATAGTTCTGCTATTTCTGTTTTGTTGATTGTCCATTGGGAAGTGGATGGGTTTTCAATAGACTGTACGAGTATGGTTTTGTTTGGGTTAGGGCCCCATAGTCGTCTTATGTTATACCAGATTTTGTTAGATTGAGTCTCTGGGCTAATTTGTGAAATGATTTTGTAAATATTTTCTCTTTTTGTGACTTTGAGTGCGTGTCTAAATTCAGCGTTTGACTTTTTATATTGTATTGCGTTTTCTGTTGTTATGTGCCTTTTCAATTTACGCCAATCTGTGGTTTTTTTTAGAGAGGAGGTGTTGCAAATTCAAGTTCCACTATATAACGTAACGTGAATGCTTGAATGGATGTGATTGTGGAATGGAGTGATGTGCACTAGAAATGATTACTTTGTGAATGGTTGCTGCCTCTTTATTTATGTTTGTGCTTGGTCGTAGTTCTTTGGAATATTTTTGTGTTAGTTCTGAGAACAGCGTCCAATTAGCTTTTTCTTTAACAAAGTTGAGGTCTAGCTATATTGTTTGAAGAGTGTGTTGCGTTGGAGGTAAAGATGTTGGTAAGATCGGAAGGTGGTCGCTGCGATAAAGGTAGGTATCTGTTTGCCATGAACTGTCGATTTTTAGATCAGGACTGCAGAAAGTAAGATCTATGTTTGTTAGTGAGTTGTGGGTACTGAGGAGGGTGGGAGAGCAGTCGTTTAGAAGTATGAAGTCTGATTGGGATATAAATTTTTCCAGGGTTTTACATCTGTTGATGTAAATCACTATTTGAACGTGCCAACAATAGCACAATGCAACTTGTTCTTTTTCGTGGACGCACGAGCACTTTACACTTTGGTTGCTTTTTCATAAGTGATCTTTATTGCAAAAATATAATAACTACTAGGCTGCTGAAGGCAAGCACAAAAGAGAGAAAGCAAAACTTAACATAACAGAGTTTATTTGCTTAATTGTTAACAGTTTATATAAATCATATGTATTATTGTATGAACATCTTAGGAAATGGCTTAACATCTTAGGAAATGACTTAACATCGGCCGCGTTGAATGTCCGCTGAGACAAGTTGCCACCGTTACAGATACGTCAGCTTGTCTTCTATGCTTGGCTTATTACATGCGGGTGGTAATGTTGCAAGTGTTGTGCCCACAAGTAAGTGAGCTGGTGTAATGGCCTCGCCATCGTTTGGGTTGCTAATGTTGGCTACAATCGACCGCGAATTAAGCAGTGCTGCAACCTCCACAAGGACTGTTTGCAGCTCGTCTTCATTGAGAAGTGCGTTTCCGACAGCCCTTATCAGCAAGTGCTTAGCTGACTTTACGGCAGCTTCCCATAGGCCTCCGAAGTGAGGTGACCGTGGTGGTATAAATACAAATTCGAACCTGTGGATTGCCGTATAGGTTGTGAGGCCATCCAAATTTGTCTCCAGCATTCGAAGCAAATCAGATGAACACAGCTATGTACATCTTTATAGGTTGCTTTCCACGAATTCCTAGAGAGACTCTAATTGGACCAAACAAGTCGACTACACTTTTTTCAAATGGCCGATGATCCCGCATCGAACAGCTTGAAGGTTGCCCATTATCTGTGATAACAATTTTGGTCGGTAATGAAAGCAATGAACACAGTTTCTGACAATTGCGCTGCATTCTCGGCGTGCGTTGATTAACCAAATTGTCTGCCTAAGAAACCCGACAAGGGCTCGTGGTCCTGCGTGACAATTGCTACGATGTAAATGACGAAGGTATAGTGACACAAATTTGCTATTCTTTGGCGTCAGCAGCGGGAATTTAGCATTGTTTGTTAAAGGAACATGACACAATCGTCCACCTACTCTTAATAATGTTATAGTTTTGTTGCCACATGTTTCAACACTAAGAAATGGATTCAGCTTTTGATATGATGGTTGTAAATGTAATGATTTCTGCAACTTTCTAATTTCTTCTGCAAAGGCGTCCTTCTGTATAGCTTCGACGATCGTTAGAAAAGCGCATCCGAGCTCTGCAGCAGATGGTTCAAAAGATGTCCATCGGTGCCCTTTGTGTAAATTGATGAAGCGAAGCATATATCCAACAATGCATACTACTCGTACTTTTAAAAGGACGAAAAATATTGTACAATTTTTAGAATAGGGTTTAACGCAACTTCGGCCACGATGAGTGTAGAAACAACTTTCCTTTTCTCCAATACCTTTTCTGAATCTGATAACTGAAGATGAGCATTTTTAGGCCACTTCTCTTGGCCGCTTTGAAGAAATTGCGGTCCCTCAAACCACAATGAGTGTTTAATTTCTTCAATAATACAACCTCGGGATACTAAATCTGCAGGATTTTCATGTGTAGGAACGTAGCGCCATATCGAATCATGAGTCATCTCTTGAATATCAGCCACTCGGTTAGCAACAAATGTAATAATTTACTTGGGTGAGTCTGCAGCCAATGTAGTACTACTATATATATCCCTAGCCCGGTCATGCGTAGCGATATATTTAATTCGGAGCGGCGCATTCTCTTGTCACCACAACTCAGTGTGTACACTCTTGCATCTCTCGAAACCAAAAGCATGTTAGGTGTTGCATAGCAACTTTGATTTAGTTTTATATCTTTCATATCATTAAAAATTTCTATAAAAATTATTCAATGGAACATTAACGGATATATAACCCATTACAATGAACTTCTTATGCTTATTAAAAATTATAACCCTAAAGTTTTATCCCTTCAAGAAACACATTTACACTCAACATCCAATATTCCAATCCCAATCATCCTCTGTGCAGCTACCTCAGTTTCATCGTAAAATCATTCCTTGGTGGAACAAAGAACTTAATGAACTAAAAAGAATAAAAATAAATACTGGAATCTCCTTAAAAATAACATCACGCAAAATAATATTCTGAACTAAAAAAGAGCGAATGCTCTTCTGAAAAGAGAAATCAAGCCATTATCAATACCATTAGTCCCCCACCACAATTGATATAATATTTAGAAATATAAAACGCTTCTCTGGCTATAAATCTAATTTCAATACTCATTCCATGACATCCTCAAACAATTCTCGACAGTTTTTAACTGACGGTTTAGATATCTCCAACGAACTTTCCAGAACCTATCAGAAGATACGAACTTCCCAAGTAACTTTGGTCTACTCAAACAGAACGTGTTAAACAACCTCCCCAATAAGTTAAAAGGCAAAACCCCTGGATCACTTATGCAATGATCAAAAACACTCCCCAATTATGTAAATGTTGAATACAAAACTTCTATAACAATATTCTTAACAAGCATCTCCCGCAACAGTACAAAACAAGCACGGTTTTACTTATAGCAAAACCAAAATCCCCTAAACACCTGCCCCAATCATACAGACCAATATCTCTTATCCCGTGCGTAGCAAAAGTTGTCGACAAAATAATAGCTAATCGACTCTGGTGGTTTGTAACAACATACAAACTACTCAACAGTCGAAAGCTTTGTTTCAAAAAAGGGAAATCTGCAATCGATGTTCTACTATATGTAGACCACGCAATTGCAAATTAGCATCTCCCTTAAAAAACATATTACAAACGTGTCTTTAGACTTTGAAAAAGCTTTCGATAAAATTGGGATACATAGTGTTGTTGATCAATTGTTAGAGTGGGGAGTCGGCCCTAGTATCATAAGATATATAATATCATTCATGTCCAATCATAAAATAATAGTTCGTGTTACATTTAATTATTCATCTCCATACCCGCTTCATAATGGGATTCTCCAAGGATCCCCCCTCTCGGTAATCCTCTTCTTAGTTGCATATAATAAGCTGTGTTCTATGCTCATGCTTCATAAAAAAATAGACTTCTTGGCATACGCTGACGATTTCAATATAATTATTAAATACTACAAAGTAAAAAATCCCAAATTAAACTTAAAAGCACTATTTACAGACATACAAAACTGGTGTATCTTATCAGGAGCTAAACTTGCCCCAGCTAAATGTAAATACATCCACATTTGCAGAAAGAAAACCTGCTCTTGCACAAT